>BLKR01001892.1:0-239766 GCA_011170035.1 Teleogryllus occipitalis | reverse complement strand
GTCAATAGGTAGGAATATTGTGAAATATTAGAATATTCGAAGTCTTTAATTATATACGGGTTTGCTTAGGTTTTAGTTTTATTTATACGAGATGCCTTACAAACGAAAAATGTTACAAACTTATAAGATCTGAAGGTGCGTCGAAGATAATGACTTTTAGTCCATGAGCATGTTGTGAAAAACGTTATATAAAGGAGTTTCGCACGAGGCATTTGCCCGTGCCTCGTGGTCAACTCACTTTGCGCCGGAATTTCGGTGGGACACGTTCGGTTCCAATCAACGATATTTTGTGTTCCCCCGTACATCAATGCATTGTGAATTGCCTACCAATCAGAAGTAAAAGTCACATCAGTAACTTCGTTTTATGCAATTTCCTGTTACATCTTAATTGCGAAAAAGTTATTATTGGTGATCCCTTTACATCACCTAAAAGTTTGTAACATTTATTCTGATACAGTCTGTGTGTTTTAGGGACATTCATATTGATTGACACAAGATATTATTAACTTGCATAATTAAGTAGTATATGTAATTTACAAGTAACAATAATTCAAGAAAAACAATTTTTTTCGTCATTTAAACATGCCTGGCAAATGGGTGTATAACATGTTTGAATTATGAAATAAAATATAAAATATAAAACTTACTTATCCATGGTCTTTGTCCACAGAAATAATTATCAATACAATTTTCCTTAACAGGCTCTGTACATAAATATTTTAAGTTCCAAACTTCAGGAAGGAAAAACATCATTACCAATTATGGACTTTTATTTTATTTATTTTAAAGTATTTTAGTGAAAAATGTTTAAATTTTTTATTTATTTTTTTGCATTTGAGTGTTCTCAATTTTCAATTTTCTCTTAAACTTTCGCTCCATTTGAGAAATGTCCTGGTGGTATTCCTCTCAATTTTCGTCACTTACGCACCATTATTGTAGGGGGAGCAGGTGAGATTTTAGAGAATGAAGTGTATCTTGTGAAGATGAAGGATGAAGTGATTTCTCCCTTAAATAGTCATCGTCTACATCTGACTGTAGAGTGTACTCTTCCGGAGGAAGTGGTACTACAAATAGACAGTCTCCATGTGGTCGAATGGCTGATGGGATGTTGTGGTTTTCTACAGTCCACCTCTTTTTTCTGAACGTGTCACGCTGCCATGAAGCTATGCAGAATAATACAAATTACCCGTAACCCATCACTGCTGTGCTCGGATGTGCCAATACGATCTTTAGGCGTTCAATTTTGTAAACATTCCTTGTAATGCATATGGGCTACATCGAAGAACCAGAGGCTAACTGCACGTTTTAAATGTAATTTTCGTATTTTCCATTATCAAATGAATCAGAAATGACAACTTTCAAGCCGGAAAGATTTTTCCTGTTGTCCAGTGTAATTATTAGTTAATTGAGAGTTTATTGATCCTACTCGGGTAGGTCAAAGTGCTTTGAAGAACGGTATCTTCTAATTTTCAAAATGTTGCAATGTTTCGAATTTAAACAAAGTACGAGTAATAAGTCGCATTTCAAGGTCATTCTCGTACACGGATGTCGCCGATGACATAATCAAGAGTGAGCTCTAGAATAAATTTCAATAGTGTTGAAGGAAAATCTATGAATTTAAGAAGTATTTTTATACATGTATTTAGAAATATATAACACTCTTTTTCTGCATGATTGTGTTAAAATATTATTAGTTTTTGAAGTATGGAAAGTCATGTATTGGGAGTACCACCAACTATGGGCCATCCTCATATCTTCCTATCGATTCGTTCACGATACGAAATGCAGTTTTCGCTCAACTATGTGCAATCATGGGGCAAATAATATGATGTAGACATTGTTTGAAATATTTTAGCTTTTCGGTAAATTTATTAATCTTTGATTTTTTAAATTGTACCATGTGTTTTTCTCACTACCAATAGATAGATTTTAAAAAGAGGAATGCAATGATGTAACATATGTTAATGTTTTGTTAGAATTTTGAGTATAAAGCTATACTTTCTGACATTCTTTCTGTCTGGAGTCTCTAGTGGCCACTTCAAGAACAACATTTAAAAGTAAATGCTGAAAATTTCCTCCTACTCCAAACTTACGTCTTCTTGTGGTGAGGTGAAGAACAGAATTTATTTTCCCATCTTTGAATGTAAAGATAAAGTTGAAAACATCATATTAATATAGCTATTGCAATAATGTTTTGTTTAGTGATGTTTTGTTGAACTTGCCTCGAGAATTCAGAACACAAAAGAACCCGAATCCACCTAGTTGACTATACCAGGTGGTGAAATTGAGAACCATACTACAATATGATCTTGCGTAACATGGAAGTGTGTTCATCTAGTTTCTATTTGATAAGAAAACATTCCAACACGTCCCTACACTATTTGAGTTAATTTTGGATATATTGTAAAACTTGACGGAATAACTCTGTTATGTAAATGTTTCCCAGTCATACGCTTTAAAGTGATGAAATCACTCTTCTAAAGTGGAAGCGAAGATATGAATTTACAGTTTGGTTTCGGAAAAATGCAATATTTTCGAGTGAAAGCAATGGAGGCATGTAAATAAAAGAAAGGATTAAGTGTCAAAAAGTTTACATACAAGAAATCAACGAAAATTCTTCTTGTTTTTCTTCTTCTTCTTCTTCGGGATTTTTCAAGCTGAAAGTCGGTTCCCTTTACGTCCCGATGGGATGCATATTCGACCATACACTTTACGGGCTCTTCTGATCCGCGGTCAGCAGAACGCGAGGCCCTCCGCGACAACACATGCAAGCGAGACGAAGGAAAACAACAATGCCCAAGGCGGGACTCGAACTCGTGGCCCTTCGGGCCGAATCGCTGAGTCGGTAACAGCTCTTAGCCACCTCCACTACCCAGGTCGTCCGAAAAAACAATTATGGCACGTATTATTCTCCAAATTAGGTTCTTCAAGCTATCAAGCTTGACGAATCCAAATTAAAAAATACAAAACATATGCCTAGCCTTATCTAATACGCTTTTACATTATGCATACTACATTTATAAAATTCACTTCGTTGCTGAACACAAAACATCCAAACATCAGAAAGGTTGAAAGAGTCTACGTATAGTGGCATTTACGTTTAAAATAATCCGAACGTCACAATGCGTTCTGCTACCCATTACTTCAAAAGGTCTTGAAAGAAGGTTTATTTTCTATTTTAAGAAGGGGTTCGCTTTAGTAGTACTTCTTTTCTTTTGTTCACAAGTCTTTACCCTGAAGTGTTAAGTCCTTACCTTTTTTTGTGAACTTCTCTCAACTCTTCATTTAGAGTTGATCGAACTTGGAACCTAAACTACTCTTGGCAGTTCAGCTGTTAATCAGATTCATTGTGCCTTTGACATGTATAGCTTGTTGATGTATATACAATTATTTACAGTTGATTTCAACTCAGAAAAGTCTGGATTTTGATGAAGAGCCACAATGAAACCAAGTAATTACAATATTATCGATTAAGAAAAAGCCAAAGACGTGCACTTTGTGAAAAGTTAGTTGAAGAGCAAAGTGGTTTGACATTCTTCATGGCTGGGAGCCTGTTTAGCGGAGACCAAAACATTATCTATCCGATGGTACTCTTTTCCTTCACTTGTTCATTTCTTCCTCTCATTCTGAGCGCTGCCGTCAACTCTCGTTCACCGTGTCTTATATAATTTACCGCCCATTTTAAATCATAAGGATGTTCACTTATAAAGAGACACTATAGCATTGAGTGTATACAAGAAACGCACAGTTCTCGCCCAGTTATGCCAGTCTGCCTAGTTTTGGTGTTTGGATCATTATTAGATCACCGAATATGGAGTTTGACGCAAACGACACATGCATATGTGTACACGTATATGGGCGTACATGTATCCTTCTATTGCCATAGCGTGGACAATCCCAAATTAATTCATTTGGAATTTTCGTGCCATAATAAACGCAGAAGAGACCTTCCATGTCATTCACATATTTACTCCGAGTTTGGAAATTTAAGTGGCGGGGAACATGTCACGTTTATTACACACCCCTTGCTTCTACACTTGGCAAAAGAAGCACATCCACAGATCAATGGCGGCTCAATCAATTTGAGCTTTCGACGGTACGAGTTTCCACACTTGGTCTTTGGGAATATAAATCCACCACAGCGTGAAAGTTCGGATCTTTCTCCCTACCGTTTGCCCAATCCATCACGCGTGTATGCACACCGCGTGGAGCGGATAATACCGGGGACGCGACAATCCGAAATTAATTTATTGCAGAATTCCTTGATATGGTAAAGGCAGCAGTGGTCCTTCTTGCAGTTTACTTATTTTCTCCGAATTTGGAAATTGAACTGGCGGGCAACATGTTACGTTTATTACGCACATCTTGCTCCAATATTTGGCAAATGAAGTACATCCGTGGATCTATGAGTGCTCAACTAATCTGAGCTTTCGACGGTACGAGTTTCCACATTTGGTCTTTCAAAGTATAAATCCACCACAGCGTGAAAGGTTCGGATATTTCTGCCCGCCGTTTCCCAATGCACCACGCGTGCAGAACGGATAATACAGGGGAAGAAACAATCTCAAATTAATTTATTGTAGAATTTCCTGACATGGGGTAAAGGCAACAGTGGTGCTGGTTGCCATTTTCGTATTTTCTCCGAGTTTGGAAATTTAACTGGCGGTTACATGTCAGGTTTATTACATACACCTTGCTTCTACACTTGGCAAATGAAGCACGTCCATAGATCAATGACGGCTCGACCTATTTGAGCTTTCGACGGTGCGAGTTTCCACATTTGGTCTATGGAAGTTTGAATCCACCACAGCGTGAAAGGTTCGGATATTTCTGCCCACCGTTTGCCCAATGCACCACGCGTGTATACACACTGTGCGGAACGGATAATTCCGGGGAAGCAACAATCTCAAATTAATTTATTGTAGAATTTCCTGACATGGGGTACAGGCGACAGTGGTGCTTGTTGCCATTTTCTTATTTTCTCCGAGTTTGGAAATTTAACCGGCGGTAACATGTCAGGATTTTACATACACCTTGCTTCTACACTTGGCAAATGAAGCACGTCCATAGATCAATGACGGCTCGACCTATTTGAGCTTTCGACGGTACGAGTTTCCACATTTGGTCTTTCGAAGTATAAATCCACCACAGCGTGAAAGTTGGGATCTTTCTGCCCGCCGTTTGCCCAATACACCACGCGTGCAGAACGGATAATACCGGGGAAGCAACAATCTCAAATTAATTTATTGTAGAATTTCCTGACATGGGGTACAGGCAACAGTGGTGCTTGTTGCCATTTTCTTATTTTCTCCGAGTTTGGAAATTTAACTGGCGGTTACATGTCAGGTTTATTACATACACCTTGCTTCTACACTTGGCAAATGAAGCACGTCCATAGATCAATGACGGCTCGACCTATTTGAGCTTTCGACGGTACGAGTTTCCACATTTGGTCTTTCGAAGTATAAATCCACCACAGGGTGAAAGTTGGGATCTTTCTGCCCGCCGTTTGCCCAATACACCACGCGTGCAGAACGGATAATACCGGGGAAGCAACAATCTCAAATTAATTTATTGTAGAATTTCCTGACATGGGGTACAGGCAACAGTGGTGCTTGTTGCCATTTTCTTATTTTCTCCGAGTTTGGAAATTTAACTGGCGGTTACATGTCAGGTTTTTACATACACCTTGCTTCTACACTTGGCAAATGAAGCACGTCCATAGATCAATGACGGCTCGACCTATTTGAGCTTTTGGCGGTACGAGTTTCCACATTTGGTCTTTCAAAGTATAAATCCACCACAGCGTGAAAGTTCGCATCTTTCTGCCCGCCGTTTGCCCAATACACCACGCGTGCAGAACGGATAATACCGGGGAAGCAACAATCTCAAATTAATTTATTGTAGAATTTCCTGACATGGGGTACAGGCAACAGTGGTGCTTGTTGCCATTTTCTTATTTTCTCCGAGTTTGGAAATTTGACTGGCGGTAACATGTCAGGTTTATTACATACACCTTGCTTCTACACTTGGCAAATGAAGCACGTCCATAGATCAATGACGGCTCGACCTATTTGAGCTTTCGACGGCACGAGTTTCCACATTTGGTCTTTGGAAGTATGAATCCACCACAGCGTGAAAGGTTCGGATCTTTCTGCCCGCCGTTTGCCCAATGCACCACGCGTGTATCCACACCGCGCCAACCGGATAATACCGCGAACGCGATGCGTCGCCGGGCGGTTGAGGGGCGTTTGTTTTGGGCGGGAGGCGCTGTGTGCGGACTCCTGGGAATCCGCGCGCGCTTTTTCAAACAGCGCGCCGTTCCGTGTTTGCGGCGTTCGGGCGCGCGGCCCTCGCGCATGGAGTGGCTGCAGGCTCTTTCACAGCGGACGGTGGTCACCCAGGGACCACTGCTGGTAAACGTGTTTGCAATTCGGTGACCGATCGCTCACCGGGGTTTAAAGGAATGTCTCCAGCGGGGTGCACGATGAAAACAATTTAACCATTCCTATTTTACGATTGATTTTTATGCGTAGGTGTGTACTTTTACGCGTGCCCAAAAAGTGTCTTTTTGTATTAACAAAATCGATGAATTGCAGAAAGTGGTGTTTTTGAGGTGCATTGCTGAGGTTTAGTAAACAATTACGCGATTTGAGGCTCTATTATATCTAATACACGCAGTCAAACATTCAGACAAGTTGGTACATCCAACTTGTCACTATGGTTTGTGGGTTGACGTGTGTTTGCAATTCGGTGACCGATCGGTCACCGGGGTTTAAAGAAATGTCTCCAGCTGGGTGCACGTTAAAATACAATCTCACCATTCCTATTTTATGATTGCTTTTTATGATGCGTAGGTGTGTACTTTTACGCGTGCCCGAAAAGTGTCTTTCCGTATTAATAAAATCGAAGAATTCCAGAAAATGGTATTTTTGAAATGCATTGCCGAGGTTTAGTAAACAATGACGCGTTTTCAGGCTATCTTATATTAGATACATTCAGTCAGACATTCACAGAAGTTGGTACAACAAATTTAAATTTGATTTTCATTCTCGGAATAGTGAAACATCAGAATCTAGGTAAAATTGTTTCTACTCATCACGAGATATTTTTAAATACGATTTTTTTATTAAATATAATTCTACCTATCATTTTGCAGTGTCTTCTACTAAAACAACCACATTGATTTAGCATTACAAAGTTTTCCGACTTATAATATTTCGTGAATATATGTACCTAAACACAACCTATTACAAAACAATTTTTTTGTCTTAAAATTAAAAGTGTATTTATTTTGCCTGTAGGATTGGTGCAAAAAATCGGCCGTTAACAGTAACATACTAATGAGAGGGTAAAAACAAATGACCCTAGTGTGTTTTTTCATATATTTTTGAAGATAAGGAGTCACTGTTTTATCTTTCGTACCTTTTATAATTATAATATTAACCTTTCTGAACCTTTAGTGAGAGTTTCGTCTTTCAACGCCTGTCGAATGTTTAGAAAAAACAATTTCAAATCAATGCCATGCGTAATCGCTTTGTGAAAACTCCGGCGTTTTCTTACAACCAAGCCGGCTCGTATATTAAAATTTAAATTAAATAATTTTAAATTTAAAGGATATTATAAATTACAGATACGAATTTAAATGAAGATTGTTAATAATCTACAGATATGAAAATAAATTAAAATTTTATTTTGTATCAGTATACGTATGCACCGTGCAATCCAACGTTTGAGTCCAACGTTGACCCTGCTCATTGGCGTTCTCCGGGAACGGGAATGCCATTGGTATGCAACAGTTACTTCAAGTAGGTCATAAAGTATTGGGGAATTGCTGACGTAGGTTGCGACTCTATGGCAACTGCTTCAGGCGATCCCGCTCAAATTTTTTGCGTTTTGTTTGGCCCGGTTCGGAATTCGATTTGCATTTGATTCAAAATAAAATAAATTTTTAACATGTTCTGAAAAATACATGACACGTCTCAAACGACACGAATATTATATTTTTGTAATATTCATGTAATATTGTATTTTTGAAATATTCATTATTTGCAGTTCTGTAATATTCATCCAAACTTCTCGTTTCTACACGAATTACTTATTTCCGCACCACACTAAATAAAGCGAAATGATCCATTCGTTTTCACGTTTGACTAAATTGAATGACGAAATTTAGATTAGATTTAACGCTTAAATAATATTAAACGTAATCTTTCTTTTCGAGATTTTAATGACTGTTTCAAAGCACATCTCAAACTACATTGCCATTGCTACCGCCTCAAACGAAACGCGGGAAATTACAATTTCCCATTTCGACTTTTGTTACTTTCTCGCCTTACGAATAAAATTTAAAAGAAGAGAAAGTTATATAATCGTGGGCAAGAAAACAGGAAATTTTCGGCAGAAAACTCTTATTCTGCTTTCCGAAAATACACAGAGTGGGCCGAAAATGGGGCCAGCATCCATTTCTTTGCGCTTTCGACCAGAAAATAATAGTTAAAAAATTTTAAATTGGCTATGACGCAAACAATATTCATATTTTTGTAAAATAAAAAAACCTTATTTCAAAATGTGTTTAATGAACACATTCCATTGATAAAAAAATTGTCCTCATAATTATAGTTGTAGAAAGACGCCGAAAAAAAATTGAATTTTTGCAATTTTCGAAAGTTCGGGGATTTCAACAAAAATGAGATATCCACCATTCTTTTAACCGTTCTTTATGCTATCCGAGTTCAAAATTTAATCAATAAATTTGGTGCAGTTTTTTAGAACAAAAATTGTTTAAAAAATTGCCTACAACGTAAAATTACAAAAAAAATACTCATATTTTCGAAGAATTATCTTGGCCTTATCTGACGATTTGTTTTGATGATCACATTTCATTAAGAAAATAAAATTTATATTCATAATCTTAGTTGAAGGAAGACGCCAAAAAATATTTAAATTGTAATTTCGAACAATCAGATTTTAACGAAAATGAGGCCATAACTGTTCTCTTAAACATTCTTTATGCTACCCGACAACATAATTTTATCAAAATGTACCCATTTTTTTGAAAGGGGCTTCATATAAAGCACCCCCCCAAATTAAATCGGTTTCAAATTCAAGGGGCCACAATATCAGACAGATTGATTGGAGAATAAGAATTTTGGAGAAAATCGGCTGAACGGTTTAGCCGCTAGCGTTGTTCACAGACGGACAGACATGCGAGCAGATAGACAGACGGACAACAGCGGCAGGATTTTGGACAGTAGCTTTTCAGCTAGGTCGAATGCAGTCCCTGTCTCGGGGAGAATTCTCGCGACCGACTGTTCTGATCGCTAGTTTTCCGTAGTTTCTCCGATCAACACCAGGTGAATGCCGGAGCAGTACGATAACAAACGGGCCACGGACCGCGCACGATCTTTCCTTCCCCTTCCTTGTCCTAACCTCACCCCTTACACACACACACACTAGCATGCACCACACATGCCGGGAGACCGGTCGGGGACTTAGAACTTGTCCCGGCTGGGGCGGTGCCTCACTGGTGGGAGATACCTGGTGAGAGAAAACCTTGCGTCCAGTCGACGGTGGGTCGGCGCCGGATCTGGCCATCCAGTGGGGGAAGACCACCGCTACGTCCAGAGCAAAAGCACACACTACTCTTACGGACCGAATGGCCACTGTAGTTGACGCCTCCGGAATCTCAATCAATCAACATTGAGACAAGCGTCAGTAGCACTGCTGCCCTCTGCGGATGTGAATATCCCCTGGAGAAGTAGGCGTTAGCCCTGAGGAGGACGTGGGCCGTCTTGCGGGCGTCGAGTGACCGAGGCGTCAAAAAGCGGCAGCCGAGGGGCTTTTGTTTCTTCCGTTGATCTCCCCCTACCCCCACCCCGCACTCTTTGTATCGCTGAGGCGCCACCGCCATCGTTCCGCCCTTCCCGGCACCCTCAACAATCCCTCACCCCATCCCTATCCCCACCCCACTGCTCGCCGCCGCCGCCGCCGCCGCCGCCACAACCGCCGCCGCCTCCATCGTCGTTCGATTTCCCGCAGAACGCCCCGGTGCCGCTTTGTCAGAATCGCGCCGCTTTGTCTTGTTTCTTTATTCCCCCCTTGTTCTTTTCCTCCTGCCCCGCCCCCGCCTCCCATCGGCGCTGACTGTATCCGCCAGAAATGGCTCCTCATTGTATCCACGCGATTACCCGCGCTCGCTCTTTGTCGAGGTGGAGAATACACTCACCTGGCGCCGCGCGCGACGGGTGCGCGCCCAGCGGCGATCGCCGGAACCACGCCTGGCTGCGGCTGCCCGCTCGGCGCCCCGCGTGTCCATCGTGCGCGCTGACCCATCCTCACCCCCGCCGGCATTTGTTTAATAGGCCTCCGCGCCACCTCGCCCTGCGTGGGCCGAAGGGCACGCCAGCGTCATTAGAGCCGGTCAGCGCCCCGCCCCGCCGCTCTAATGGCTGTTTTTCGTCGCGCCCTTCCACCCGGCGTAATTGAACATTCAGCTGGCGATTTTCTAAGAGCACCCGTCCGGTGCCTGACGGCGACTATTACGGCGAGGGGGAAAAGAAGTCTCCTCTCCCCCTTCCGCATCCGGCGGCGCTTTAAAATATCTTTTCAGGCACTTCCTATAATTAATCCTCCGATAACCGTTTGATTATAGCCCCGCCCGTGCGCCGGAGCGGGCTCTTGTAATTCCAGGCGCTACGCCTACTTCGGATGCGGACCGGCGATCGGATGAGGGCGTAAAAATCGTGTCGGCTGCTTCACCCCTCATTGGCGCGCTGGTAATCGCCCGCCCCCGCCCCCGCCACCGCAGAACCCTCCGCCGCCGGGCGCCCGCGGTGGTGTTTAGCATTCCGGCGGCAGGCAGCAGCCGCCTTCCCTCCCCCGCCGGAGCCTCTACTCTCGGGCTCGCCTTGTTCAGGGGTTGATCCACCGCCGAGCCCGCCCCCTCCGCAGCTGCACGCTCGATTTTAAAAGTGACATTGTGAGGCCTGATTCGAAATGATCTGAATTTCGAATATTCCATTTGCAATTCCGTGAGCTTCCTGCCAATGCGGCGAGCCTGTGTTGGTGAATCTCTCCCGCGAACCCTTGGCGTGTGGCTTTCGATTCGGCGGAGCTCCCGCGCTGTGCCCTTCTCCGCGGGCCCTTTTCTTCTTTAACCTATACCGTTTAAATTGCGATCGAATTGATTGGATCGCGGGGCGTGTTTGCCTCGAAGTGCTCTCCTGGGCTTTCTCCTCATCCGAATAGAGGCCTCTGTTGACGCTGGGTAAACGCGCTTGTGGCCCTCGGCTGACCGATGAACCTCCGCGGGTGGCTTTGTGTTTCTGGAAGCGGCCGCCAGCCGTCTCGGAGGAAAATGTTCGGGAGCGTCTTCTCGGAAAAGGACTGTGTACGAATATTGATGTTCTTTGCTTGCTGGATCTTGTTTTGGTGCCCAAACTCATCAGCTACATTTTCGTGAATGCAGGTCCAACCACGAATATAAAGAGTTTGACACTGATTTCATCACTGATCTCTTCTTTTTTTGTTTATTTAATTTTTCTTGAAAGAAACTATTCTTCTTCTTCTTCTTCTTCTTCTTCTTCTTCTTCTTCTTCTTCTTCTTCTGCTTCTGCTTCTTGGTAGGTCATAGGCCTGCTCCATTCCCGAATTTAAAAGCATTCGTGCCATCGTCGCCTCGGTCTTCTGGGATATCTTCTTCCCACAGGTCTATTGTCTCTCGAGATCCTTACAATTCTGTCTTCATTCATTCTATCCATGTGTTGATTCCATTCTCTCCTACGTTATATTATCCATTCGAAAATGGGACTAATTCCACATGTTGTTCTAATGTTATCATTTCTGAAAGAAACTATTGGAAATATATTTGTTTTCGGTGTAAAAAAATGTTTTTCTTCCGAAGGATATGCGTGACCTCGAACGTTCAGAACTGCACGAATAAACGCACACTTTAATCACGAACACTTAAATCATGAAGAAACGCACACTTAAATCACGAACACTTAAATCATGAAGAAACGCACACTTAAATCACGAACACTTAAATCACGAACACTTAAATCACGAATAAACGCACACTTTAATCCCGAACACTTAAATCATGAAGAAACGCACACTTAAATCACGAACACTTAAATCACGAAGAAACGCACACTTAAATCAAATTTCTCATCTGAACCACAATGACATGAGTCAATCCCACACAATTGATCGATAGATTGATTAGTGATTCCTATTCCCTATCCAATGGCCAAGGACGTTCGTCCCGTAAGTATATTGCATTGTTTTTTATCGAGAGAGGTGGCGGTGATTTTCTCACCCTGACTGGCGAGATCCGGCGCCATCCTACTTCCGCACGCGGGAATTTCCTCCTACCAGCGTAGGTAGGACACGCTCTACGCTCCCGAACTGGTATCCCGATATCTGTGGTAGTGTAATACATGTGAGAGTAAAATGTGTGTAAGAAAAAGGTAAGGAAAGGATAAGGAAGAGGAAGGAAAGATCGAGCGCGGTCCGTAACTCTATTATTAGCGTAATTTTCCGGCATTCACTTGGTGTCGATCCGAGAAACCACGTAAAACTATCAATCAGAACATTCTCCTTCTGACAGCGGAAGAACTCAACCTAGCTACGTAGCTAGTGTCGAAAATTCTGTCACCGTCGGGACTCCAACCCTAGTACCTTCCAGTCAGAGTTACTACAGTGCCATCATTCTCATGCAAAAATATTCTGTACAATTTTCTTTTTACGGCCGTGTGTTGTACCGCCACCAAAAATTACTTAACTTGTGTGATGAGTAGTACGAGCCCGTCTTTTGGAGTGCTTTGGAATGGGTTAAAGTGTAAATAATGTACGTGTGTACCGTGAAAAGGAATAATTCCAGAAATGTTGACAAAATATTAAAGAGAAAGTTGCGATGTACTGAATATGGAAACGGAATTGGAGTCGAGAATATGAAGTTAGCGAATATATTATATAGCTTAATAATTCACAAATAGAATGAGAATGTCACAGAAATGCATAAATTTAAGCTGCGTCTATACACTGCGTGTACACTGATATTGAAGGACAGGAAAAGCAAGTACCTGAAGTTGGCTCTTCAGTAAACAGTACTAGACTTGCTTCTCCCAAAAAATAGGAATCTTCAAGTGCCATCTCCACCATCCCTACCCAACACTGCGAACCATCTCCACCCAAAACGACAAGGCTACTGTATCACAAGATATTGATAATAACATACTGGAGAATATTTATGAAAAGTATTAAAATTGAAGCTTCAGCAAATTTATGGGGTTCTATAATTGCATTCAAAGTAAATCAATTTGGAAATTAATTTTAGATTATATGTCTATTAATAGGCGATATCAAGTTCACTTCAAGGGAAACGACAGTCACGATTAAAAACTTTAAAAGAGTACGAAATGTTGCAATTTGATCGCGCAGCGACGAATGGATACAGTTCAATACGTGCACTCTTGGCAACAGCAAATGCGGGGAAGAGAAGCAGAGGAAGATATAGCCACATGACCCGATCAATCGCTTGCTCGCTTGCTCGAGAATCGTCAAAATCACAGCAACATTTCTCAATAAATGCATACAATGAAAACTGTGTTTATTTGAACACTTAATAATTATTAATAATAATAATAATAATAATAATAATAATAATAATAATAATAATAATAATAATAATAATAATAATAATATAGCCGTAATATTTTTATTAGCGTAAATATCTAATACACCGCGATCCTTTGCATTTATTCTCTTATAAAATGAAAAAAATTCTAAATTGTTGTTTTTTGCCGTCAAATATTGATTAATAAATTTATGCAATTAACGAAACTCTACGACCAACATTTATCTATCATCTTGGTACATTATGTTCCTCTTCTTATTTCTAAAACGTCGTATTTTTTTGTAGAAATCCATATCGGTGCAATATCATATCATATCATTTCTTTCTATCATTACTGTCTCTTTTCTCGCTTTTCAAAATCACATTCCATTTCTATCAATAAGCGATAAAATGAAGAATATTTGAAATTTAGTAAATGTTTATCATTAACATCTTTCATTACACACAGTTTAATGTGTGCAGATACAGTTTAAAATAGAAACGTATGGAATTTGAGACGTACCGTATGTACAAAATCCTCGTACTTCCTTTCCCTATTTATTTAGTTCAGTTAACTTTATTTTTTTCAGAATTGTTATTTGTCCATTCTCATTTCCCTTTTTCATTCTAAAGAAGGAAGTCTGCTGAAGCCTCCTGCTCTGCAAAACTCATTCACACTATTGACTCCGATTTTGGATTTTTCATTTAAGTACTCAAATACTTTTAAAATGTTTTTTAACACTTTTAATTATTAATGCCTTTTCCCTCAATCCAGGCTCATCTTTTAAAATTGACGCACGGTTAATTAAACTACGTATCTTCTTATCGGGAGAGGTGGCTCAGTGCATCAAATGATGTCACTGCAGTGCCTCTGACCGGGAGGTTCTAGGTTCGAGTTCCGAGGGGGCAGGATTTTCGACACTAGTTTTGTAGCTAGGTTGAATTGAGTCGCTGTCTGGAGGAGAATTCTAGAGGCTGGTTGCTCTGATCGTTAGTTTTCCGTGGTTTCTCTGATCAACACCAGGCGAATGCCGGAGCAGTACCCTAACAAACGAGTCACGGACCGCGCGCGATCTTTCTTATTTTTTCCTTGTCCTATCCTCACCACTTACATACACTTACACTAACATGCACTACACTAACACATGCTGGGAGACCGGTCGGGAACTCAGAGGTTGTCCAGGCTGGGGCGGTGCCCCGTTGGTGGGAGAAACCTTGTTGAGGGAAACCCCGCTAGCCGACGGTAGGTCGGCGCCGGATCTCGCCATCCAGCGGGGGAAGATCAGCGCCACCTCCCGTTGAAAAAACACGCACTTCACTTACGGGACTAATTACCTCGGTATTTGTCGTACCTTCTCTTATTACTTACAACCAATCAACGTACCTTCTTTTCTTTACCACTGCCAAAGCCTTCGTTAATTTAACGAAGGCTTTGCCACTGCACATTCACCAACTTCGTTCACGTCCAGTAGTAAAAATCGAGTGACCAAAATACCCGCCAAATGAAATTCTCGAAAGGGCTTGTCGTGATCATTCGAGTAATGATTGGGATGGCGTTGGCTGCGCCGTACCGTGCTGTGTGGTGGTCAGGAATCGGGTTCCGGCGCGGCTGGGTATCAATAGGTGTGTAAGTAAGGGGTGAGATATGTCAAGGAAGAGAAAAAAAAAATAGCATGCGGGGGGGGGGGTTCCCGCCATTCGCCTGATGTGGATCGGAGAAACCACGGAAAACTACCGATCCAAACAACCAGCCGCTAGAAATCACCTCCAAATGGCGACTGAATTCGACCCAACTCTGTAACTAGTGCCGAAAGTCGGGACTCAATCCCTAGGAGCTCCCGGTCAGAGGCACTGCAGGGACATCAGTTGCTGCCTTGGGGCACCTCTCGCGGTGCCTGGGGTTGGGCTGGGCCGTGCCGTGCTGTGTGGCGGTCGGGAATCGGCTTCCGGCGCGCCTGGGAGGGGGGCGGGGCGGGGAGGGAGGGGCGTGGCGGGGAGGGGGCGTGGGCGGCCGCCAGGGGCGCGCTAAGCGGCTTGCGTGTGCGCGGTGCGGTGGCGACGCGAGGGGGCGTGGCGGAG
This sequence comes from Teleogryllus occipitalis, assembly GCA_011170035.1. NCBI lineage: Eukaryota > Metazoa > Arthropoda > Insecta > Orthoptera > Gryllidae > Teleogryllus > Teleogryllus occipitalis. The sequence continues at coordinate 224,066 of BLKR01001892.1, read as the reverse complement.
CTCCCGAGGTGCCCTCCGCACCAGCTCAAAAGACTTGCAGCGCTTGGGGAAGGCGAATTCGAGAGATTCTTCTCGCATTCAGAATCGCTGGCTCACGCACGTCATTGACTTGGTATTTTGTGTTTCTCGGCGCGTCAACTGCTATTGTCTGTTTAGTCATTTCAATTTAGTGTTTTTACTTTCTCGCCTTACGAATTTTTCGTAAAAACATAAATTTTTTTTTTTGCACCCGATTGATGACAAACCAGAGTGAGGGGGGGGGCGGTGAATAACATATAAAAATTATTACATTTATTTTCAAAACGTTATACTACTATATACCAAAGTGTTTTCAATCAGCAAAATTTATTATCCGTACCAAGTCTCTGGTACGGACTGAGATACTCCGAGGGAAGTCGCCGTCAGCCATACCACTGCGGCATAGAAACGCTGTAAAGTCCGCGCCCAGGCACACGCTTAAAAATATAATTGTCTCAACCTAATATTTCCAACTCGTAATTTTTCAACTTTCGAAAATACGGAGAGTTCACCAAAAATGGGACTAGGGTCATATTCTTTACTGATTGTTCTTACATACAAGGAGAAAATTTAATGAAAACATTTGAAGCATTTTTACATTTTTTTAGATATTGCACAAATTTTAGAAACAAATTACGCAAAATTGACTCTTTTTTCAAAAAACTGTATTTGAACTACTTAAAAGAACTCTTTTTGCTTTCTTGCTACGGAGTAAAAAGAAAGTTATGTTATGCGGTGCGGAAAAAAAGGGGAATTTTGGGCAGAAAAATTCTTATTGCAGGACCCTGGTAAAGAAAAAGTGAATAAATCCTGTTGCTAAATTTAGAAAAATTTCCTCTGTCACGTGGAGTAGCATAATTCATGTTTCACGGTCATTGATACCCAAAAATCGAATGACAGCAAAACGTCTGTCCGTCTGTGAACAACGCCCACGGCTAATCCATTCAGCCGATTTTCTCCAAAATTGATATTCCCGAACCGATCTGGCCAATATCGCGACTCCTTGAATTTGAAACCAATATTTTAATTTTGGGGGTATTTTATATGAAGCCCCTGGAACATTTTCCAAATTTTCAAAAAAATAACTCCATCATTTTTTATTAAATTTTGTTGTTGATAGTGTGAAGAATAAGAGAATGGTGCATATCTCATGTTGATTAAAAACCCTAATTTTCGAAAATTGCAAAAGTTCAAAATTTTTTTGTCTTCCTTCAATTAAAATATTAAAAGATATAGATTATGTTATTTTATGAAATATTTTCCTTGAAAATATATTTTGTAATAATGTCATGTACAATTTTTCAAACATTTAAGCATTTTTTGCGTAATTTTGCGTGAAAGTACGGGCGAGTAAGTGCACGCTGTTTAAGCACTACTAGTTTTACTATAGACTTTGTCTAAGCCAAAAATGCAATTTTGTAGTATTGAAAAGTTAACTTTTTGCAATTTTTGAAAATATAGAACTAGTGCCATATTTTTTACGTGCCTTGATACATATGAAGAGAAAATGTAAAGAAATAAGTTGAAACTGTCTTCGAGAAAAAAATTAACTCTAAAAAGGTTAAAAATTACCCCTAGTGCAAAGTTACATGAAAAATATTTGTATTTTTGAAAAATAACATAATATTTCAGGTTGAAATTATATAAAACATATTTCCTCAAAAACCACTCCAATTTGTTTCTTTATTCTTTTTTCAATAATTGAAGAGGGAACTCTTAGAAGGATAGCACTAGTCTAATTTTCGTTGACCTCCCAACATTGTTGAAAAAAACAAACTCTATGAAATTTAATTAATTTAGTTTTAAATATAATTTACTACTGAAAATTACAAAATATTAACTCTATTCACTCTACTCTACAATTTGTATTCTAAATGTAGTTATCTATTTTCTTTCTAGCAATCCGCAGATCTTAACTGAAATTAGTTCAATAAAGTTTTCTGTCATTAAAATACTATTTAAATGTTATATGAAAGAAAAACTGAAAAAATGGAGTACCATAAATTTGTACGAATTTTTATTCAACTTTAATTTTGTATTACCATCGTAGGCTGTCTTGGACAACAATGTAGCAATGGATATTTGAGAAGTTTTTTGTTGAACGGCGACATGATGGGCAAGATAAGATAAGATGGTTTCATTTACTTAACGTTCGTGTTATTATGTTCTCTTCGAATAAAATGGTATATTCAAGTTTATTAAAGTCGGGAATAATGTTCAAACATGTATGCATAAGGTAATGATAACGTCGTTACCTTTCGCAAGCATTCTTAATACGATGAATTGTTTGGTCTTTAATTCTGGAGGTTCAATTCATATGTGAAGTTACCTTTTCTTGCCTGCATAATGTGCTGGAAATTATGCGAGATGTTAGAAATATGCGAGAAAGTATGTGCTGAATCCGCATAGATTCAATACTTTTTTCTTTTCTAGAAAAAAAAATTACTACAAAGCACCTACAAGTGGGGGGACCTACCACTTCCTACAAGTGGGGGGACCTACATGCCAAAATATTCTCATTGATCGTTATACATATTTGATAGTATTAGTGTATTTTAAAATAGGTTCTTAGGCAGAAAACGTAATAATAACGCATCATAAAAATGATAACGTTATTCCAATTAATACTGATACAGTCTTCACAATCTAGATTGGTCTGAACTTCTTAAATATCGTTCGTAGTAATTATATTTTAAAAACCTGGAAGGTAAATGATAACCGCTTCAATGAAAAGAATAATCGAATTTTTCATTTTCTACTAAAAAAGTTATTGACTCAAATGATTTTCAAATGTTATCGATTTGTCATATTCAATTAAAGTAAGAATTGTAAGTAAATCCTTCTCGTATATTGAATTTTTGAATGAATGTGTATGAGATATTTAAGTGATGTATATAAAACCGCCGTGAAAGAATCTAACTGCAACGTTCGTCATATATGTCAATGAAATTTCTACATCAGAAAATTAAACAAATTGCTATACAATATTGAAAAATCTCTTTCAAACTAGAAAGGTTTTTTTACGCCAGAGGAATTCATCAACCAACTTTGCAATTTCATTTTTCGAGAAGAGTTATTATAATAATTAATATTAATAATAATAAGGAAAACAACAATAACAATAATAATAATAAGAAAAACAATAATAATATTAAAACTAATAATAATAATAATAATAATAATAATAATAATAATAATAATAATAATAATAATAATAATAATAATAATAATATTAAAACTAATAATAATATTATTAAACCAGACATTAGAGAACATAACGTACAGGAAAGAAAGCATTCATCGTTGATGTTACAAACCCTGAAGATTACAATATCAATAAAGCAGGAAAAAAATCTCAAAATACTTTCCCCTCTCAATGGAATAAAAAGAAATTTAAATACTTGAGTCCGTTGAGATTATTCCAATTGTAATAATAACAACTGGGCTTGTAAACAAAACTTTTAAGTATTATTTGGAAAAATTAGGTCTCCCTCCTCATAAAATTATTTTAAAAGCTGAAAAGGCAGTCATTCTTGTATCATGCAAAATTGTTCGCACGGTTCTGAATTTGTAAGGCAAGTTATCTGGTTGCCTAAAGACCATCCTGGAACCCCGGATGAGAAAAAAACGAGAAAAAGAAAATAATAATAATAATAATAATAATAATAATAATAATAATAATAATAAGTTGTGCTTCCTTAAGGTACTCTCATATTCTCCGACTCATTCCGGCATTTTCTCGAATTTCAGGCACATTTCTCACAATAATCAGCGTCATCATCATGATCAGTACATAAGCCTATTCATCATTACATAAGCCCATTCCCGGTAAGGGAATGTTAGATGATGGTTGTTGAGACTTCTGTCTTCAGAACTAGGGAGTTTTGGCACCTGTCAGAGAATACATGACGTATGATAAACAGTGGTGCCAGAGATTGGCACAGACATTTAGCACTAGTTACTTTTCTAATCTCTTTATTCTAGGCGTGCTTTTTGTTATTTTTCCACTCTCGACCCAGCTGCTAACTATAGGTGCCAAAACATTTTTCACATTTTCTTAATTTTTCGATCCCTGATAGTAGAATTGAAATATAACATTACAGAAAAGTAAAACAATTTCCTTTATGCAAATTTTCATTGAAAAATTCTGGAAGCGTTTTTGAGAAGATATCGTTAGAACGTTCCTCAAAATGCGAAGTATTGAGCTCATTTTCACACAGAAGTTACGAGTTTTCGAAATAATTTGAACAATTAAATCAACAAAGATTAAAGACTCCCTTTCAACAATAATCTCAATTGACCTTTCCCTAATAAATGCAGCGGTTTATATGATGAGCACAATAAGAGAAAACAATGTAAATATAAATATATGATTCATTCTTTGGTGCCTATGTCTTACTTTCATTAAATTTCTGAATCCCTTATCATATATATTTTTTCTATGTTATACTTTAATTATTTCCTGTATCTTTACACTTCTTTTCACTTTGTTGATAAGAAATAATGATACGATAGGATATAATAATACGTGAATAATAATGATGAAGAAATAATAATAAAAAGCTTCCGAGAAAACACGAACAATTTAACGTCGAACAAATTTTTCTTGGGACTTCCTTCATGAGAGACTGATGTGGAGCGCGGTGGAATGAATATGTACTTCATCTCTATTGTCACCGACGCTACCACAAAACAGAATTGGGTAGCAATACCTCCTACATTATTGACACGTATTAAATACTGTCCTATCTCTTTTAACTCACTTCCAGATTACCCTTCCCGTTCCCAGAATCCAACCTATACCGCACCCGACACCATTATTTCTATTCCCACCATATTTATTGTGTTACTTTTGTCAGTAAATCAAAGCCCTTTATTGTTTTCCTTAGCTTCGATTCAATAGTCACTTCTCCCTTTTCACCAACACTAACTACTTCTTCTCCAGAGGTCAACAACCACACAACCACCACCAACATCCCCATTACCTCTGACTACCAAACGCCCCCTCACTCTCAGAACACAACTCTAGCACGTTTATTTCTACATCTCACTCTATTTCTCCATGTTACTCTACTTCCACACGATACTCAATTTCTACACGTTACTCTATTTCTACACGTTCTTACTATTTTTCTACACATTTCTCCTCTATTTCTATTCTCCTTTCCATTTCAACTGCAAGCACCACCTAGCCCAGCGAATGCTACGACTCCCAGCTCCCCCAGACATCTTTCCTTCCTCCGTGGTTCCTTCTACGGACTGCTCTACGTTCTCCGGGAGCAAAACCTAGTCGGCCAACTGCAACCCCCCCCCTGGCCCGCTGGCTCCCTCGCGTCCGCAGCCCGCGCCGCACCCCCAGGCCACGGGAGGGGTGCTGTGCGCGGGCGCTGTGTCAATATTTAAGGGGGTGTCGCTGCGGCCGGCCGGCCGCCCCGCCCCGGCGACCCCGCCACGCCCCGCCACGCCCCGCCTCGCTCCTCCCGCCGCGCCGCGTCTCATTAAGTGCTTAGCGGCGGGGGAGAGGCGCTACTACGTCGCGAAGGCGTCGGCCGGGCCGGGGCCGGGAGCGGGGTTGGGGGCAGGGGGCGGGGGTGGGGTCGGGTGACGGGGGCTGGACCGGGAGCTGTGCCGGGGGCTGGAGGTGGGTTGGGGAGCGAGAGCGGGGCCGGGCCATGGGGCAGGGGCTGGGCTGGGGACGGACTTGGGGCAGGGAGTGAGGTAAGGACGGGAACGGAGGCGGGGATCGGGGAGGGGCCGGGAGCGGGGCCGGGGGCAGGGCCAGGGGCAGGGCCGGGGGCAGGGCCGGGATAGGAGTGGGGACGGAGGAGGCAATGAGGCCGGGGGGCAAGGGTTGGGTCGAGGACGGAGCCAGGGCGGGGCGGGGCCGAGACCGGGGGCAGGGCCGGGGATGGGGGCGGGGACGGGGAAGGAAGAGAGGCCGGGGGAGAGGTAAGGAGGCGGGGCGGGGACGGACACCGGAGTGTGGCCGGTGGAGGGGCCAGGGGCTGGGCCCGGAAGCGGGGGCGTGGCGCGGGGGTTGGGTCGGGGGCGGGGGCGGGGGCGGGGCTGGTGGCGGGGTCATGCCTTTGGGAGAGCGCGGCAGCGCCGCAGAGACGGAGAGAATTCCGTCACGGCGCCGTTTGTCAGGAAAAACTGTTTGCTCATCACTCCACTTGAGTTCACGGAAACGGCTTCAGAGCAGAGTAAAGCTGCCTGGCTTCAATTGTTTAAGAACATAAGAGGTTTGAGAACACGTTGGGTTTTTTCAAGAGAATATACATTTTAACACTACTAATTTTATTTTTACTTTCTGTATAGGCATGTATATACGGAGTAATACATGCAATATAGAGAAAGTTAGATAATGCTGCGCAAAATCAATTTTTAAATTTGAAAGGTACGAGTACAGAAAGGTCGCGATAACCCGAGATAATTGGGGTTGAGGGTACCTCTGATTAGAAAAAAATCTCATTACACGGAAAAAAGAAAATGCATAACGGAATTTTCCTCTTCAATGTAAAACGAAGTCAATTGCAATGTGCAAATACTATTGAAGTTACAGATACACTCGTACATTAACAGTGTTAAATGTAATTAGAAGAACGACTATTTATAAGCATTTACAACTCTAAAAACCGTTTGTTTGTGTTTGTTTGCTTGCTTCCTAGGGTGAAGTGATGCGTTTCAGGCAGTTTTTTAAATCTCGAATTGCACGGAATCTCAGATTAGCGAGGCTTTGATTACCGCAACTCTACAGTAATTCACGTTTTACGTTTCCCCAACACTGAAAAAATGTTTGCTTTTTACTTTCAACCGCTCGTCCGTCCGTATGTCTGTCCGTCAATGAACAACACTAACGCCTAAATTATTGACAGTATTTTTGCCATACTGATGTCCTATCGATTACATAATGTATAATCAAAATGATAGGCCAATATATAATATTCTATTGATTTGGCCCCGATTCAAAGTCCTACAATTCTGAAAATAATTCTTTGGAATTTGGGACTACTTCGTATGAAATCTCCCGTAGTACTAACTCGGCAGAAGAGGATACCTAAAAGGACTAATGTCACGTGACACCCAGAAAATGTGTTAGCCGCCTCTCGACATAAGCATGAATTTAATAATTATGTAATGAAGGCGGTATATTGATTTGATTATTTAGCCAAAGAAGAGTAAAAAACTGTATATGACGTTAGGAGCAGAAGTACCACCTGCGAAAGTTTTCTTAAGCTCCAGAATCCCCTCGTAACGTTTTAACTATAAATATTTGAAAGATGAATGAAAGTTTAAAAGTAAATAAACAACAATAATAATAATAATAATAATAATAATAATATTTTAAAAGCGCGATATTAGCAACAATTGAAAAAATACATATTTTTGCTTACGAGTTAATTATGGAAAACTTATTTTCATAGGTAAACGAATTTCAGATTTGATTGTTTTGCATTGCTAACAAAATATTAACATACCCCAGCTCCACTCCTACCACTACAAGCAAAGGAAGGGCTCAACAAAACGTGGACATAGTGAAGTTACAATAATGTCCAGAAGCAAAACAAGGGGCCATCTTAGCATTTGCTCAATGGATCAAGGAAACTTAAAAAACCTGATCGAGTTGGGGGTCATTGACTCGGAAGCTGAAGTACATTACTTGTTACTGGCTAATATAGGTAACGTCATTTTCAAAAATTATACAAGACAAATGTCAACTAATGAATCATGTATTACTGTTAAAATAAACTTTGTTTTTATTTTTGATCATGAATTTAGTCTCTAATTGTATAGAAACAGTTATGTATCAGAAAATATTTTACTTTTAACGTAAATTTGTGTACCTATTTTAAATGTTTAATGTCATCTTGCAATGTGTTGTAAAGTACGGTACATGTATTATAGTTAGATTTCTTGTCGTGAATTGTTGATATTCACACCTGATGATTATGATTTCTACATGTTGTAATTACAAATATCAGTATAGCATGAAAATATGTTCCGAACGTTAAGTAAATCGGTTCTGACAAAAATGGCAGGAATGTAGTACATTTGCAAAATACACACAACGAGCTGCATGAAGGCCGACAGAATTTGAAAGAATTTCAAATGCGAAACGTAATGTACTTAATTTAGTGATTAATTATGTTATATGTATATATTTTAGATATGACTGAATTGAGAGACCCAAAACTTTTGTTACCTAATGATCAGCTAATTGCGTAGTGTTCATTTTCAATGGAGCGTGTGATAGACGATTTGAAGTGCAAAAAATGCATTGAAACCATTTTCCTTCGTTAACTATTAATTTATTGCTACGAAACGAATTTGAAATTCTGTGAAATCGTACTAGTTATGATTCTTATTTGCAAAGAACATTTGTGTTATCGATGAACAGAACCGTTCTTTCATTTTTAATGAACGAGGGCATATCATTTACGTACAACAGAAAGAGGACAGGATCTAAAATCGAAACTTGCGGGAGCCTTATGCTGAATTGACAAAGAATTGAAAACATAAGTAAACAATGTTCTTTCGTGCCAGTACGATATTTCTACTCTTTCAGGTCGATGTTTAAGATTCTAAGTAATCCATTATAGGGCAACACTACGAATTGCATATGAAGGTAATTTTGAGAGCAAGAAGTTATGATCAATAATGTCAAAGGCTTTCGAAAGATATAAAAATGTTCCTAACGGTGGTTCATTTTTGTCCATTGATGAATCAACATCTTTAAGAAAAGAAAAAAGTCCCACGCCAGGTCCCATTATCCGCAGTGTGCGTCGCCCTGTGGGTGGCGAGAGGGTTTGCGAGCCGTCCAGCGCCGTCCAGCGCCGTCCACCGTTGTCGCGTGCCGCCGTCTCGTGCCGGGCGAGAAGATACCACCAGGGTTATCTAAGGCTGTGCACCCGGTTGAACAATACCCAGGACAAATTAATGTTGCGTACGATTAAGTGCAGGCTTCGTGCAAAGATAGCTCGTAATGAATTGTGAGAGTGCTTGTTGCCTGTCTCAATGACGATAGCACTGCTACTGCTAGCTTGCGGGTGACTGATACACCTGCGGCGTCCATTGAACCCGGACATAGCAAGATTCATTAAACGTGCTCACTCTTTTTCCATGTGTAGTCACATTATCATTTACTCCTTTGAGCAGAGAATAAATTAATCCCTTCGTGAGGCAAGGGAAGTTCACCTTTAGAACAAACAAGTGACCATTAAACGTGTATAACAAAAAGTTTGCGGTCCTATAGCAAGGCACAAATGGGCTTCAGTTCCGAGGAGGCGGGAGACAGAATTTGTAGGTTTCAGCAGAAATAGAAAGAATGAGTCTTCTGGCATGATACAGCACCAATGAATTTAATTATCACAGGGAAAATGAAAGTCTGAACATCCACGAAGAAATATATTTCAAGATACAGAAGTGTGTAAATTGGCTTATATTAAGAAGTGTAGATAAACTAGTATTTCAATTCTTACTTCATTTCTCAGCAATAATTGTTAACCTCACATTCCTTGCTTTCTTTCATTTGTCTCTTATTCTGATTTCCAAGAAACAAATATTGTAATATTAAATGATAAATCAATATCGTAAAATGAAAAAAAAAATAAAATATATATTTGCTTTTACTGTTACGTTAATTCTTGTTGTTGCCATTGATACGGAGCTCGATATAATATATTGAGTAACTTCCCTGAATTTAGAGAATCCTTGTAACGAGGGAAATGTTTCGAGGCTTTTATTTCATCATGTAACATGCATGCGGGAAAGTAAGATCTGCATTAGAGTGTAAATATATTTTTATTGTGGAAGATTACTTCTTTTTACCTGTCCATATGGTTTTCCACAAGATTTCTATGGTAAGCAGAGAGTTTATCTACCTTGAATGTTATGAGTTACATTCGAGCAGACAGAACTGTGCTCTTCAGTTTCCTGCATAGATTGTCTGTTAAAATTTCACCTCTCGCGGGGCTTCTATGATAGGGGCTACCGTAAGTCAGATAACATTAACAACATATTTAACTGTTTATAACTGACCATTGTTAAAAATAAAATATTTATTTCAATTAAGCCTGACGATGGAAACAACTAATTTCCAAAACGTTGCAATATATGTTGAATGTTATAAATATTAATATGAAAAATGTTCTGTCTTTAATAATTAAAGACTAATAATATTTTAGTACAGGCTTCCACTTTTGACTAATACCCTTTCGCGGACCACAATAAATGGCACCGCGGACCGCCAGTTGGACAACCCTGTTCTAGGTCTTGGTTCCCGTGAATGCCTTCCCTTGGTACCGGAAGCGGTAGCTCGGTGCAGTGCACCGGGGGTCCTCGGTTAGAGTCCTGGCGGCGGCGGCGGCAGCATTTTCGACACTAGCTTTTCAGCTTGGTCGAATTCAGTCGCTGTCTGGAGGAGAATTCTATCGGCCGGCTGCTCTGATCGATAGTTTTCCGTGGTTTCTCCGATCAACACCAGGCGAATGCCGGAGCAGTACCCTACCAAACGGGTCACGGATCGCACGCGATCTGTTCTTCCTTTTCCTTGTCCTATCCTCTCCCCTTACACACACACTTACACTAACATGCACTACACTACCACATATTCCGGGAGGCCGGTCGGGAGCTTAGAGCTTGTCCCGGCTGGGGCGGTGCCCCGCTGATGGGAGACTCCTGGTTAGGGGGAAACCCCACTAGCCGACGGTAGGCCGGCGCCGGATCTCGCCATTCAGCGGGGAAAGATCACCGCGCATCTCCCGAGAAAAAAACATGCACTACAATAACGGAACTAATGACCAAAGCAGTTGACGTGCCCGGAAACACGAAAAAATCAAATCAAATCAAATCTAACTGACAGTAGGTCGGCTCCGGATCTCGCCATCCAGTTGGGGAAGATCACGCCATCTCCCAAGGAAAAACATGCACTACACTTACGGACTAATGACCTAAGCTGTTGACGCGCCCGGAATCATCAACCTTCCCTTTGTTCTTCGCGATGTTTGCTCTCGCGCATTTTTTCTCACTGGACGAGTTGGAGCTGTACCAAGCGTTATTGCAAAGGCGTAGTCTTACAGACTACATTGGGTAAAAACTAAGAAAAACTCATTTTTACAATGAAACACTAGATTTAATGGATTGAACATGTATGATATGTCAATCATGTGATGTCTCCAATCAAATAATATGGAGTTACAAAAAAATGTTAAAGGTTTTTATAGATACACCTAAATAACTTCTTCTCTCACAGCATCCTGACTTTACGCTCAAGCGGCGTCTCGACCCCCATCTCGACTTTACGCTCTGGTCACTGGCGAAGCGTCTTCTCTCTCGGCTAGTAAAGTTTTACTCTTAGTACTCCAACTCGGTTATGAAGCTGCGTGATAGGGAGGGAATTGCTTTGCGGTTTAATCAAGTCTTTCCATAGATTCCTAGAAGTTCTCAAAATCCCTCGGGGTGCCTCCGCCCTCAGCTACCGACTATTCATTCTACTTCCTTTCTCTCCCCAGTATTCTCTGGCGCCCTAATCCTGCGACGCGGTGACTGCAAGGCGCCGTCTTCCTGCTTGCTAATACAATACGTTACACATTCTACCAGTCTGAAAGCTTCGGCTACAAGTCGAGGCCCGATTATCTCATCACTCAGCTTCATTTTCCGCACCACAGGCTGCCGCAGATACGAACAAGTCCACGCAATACCTCCAACCTGCGCATCAGATTGACCCTGCCTGGCATTCCATTCCCTTCGATCTAACAACGTCCCGTGTTTCACGCAGTATTTTATACAGCAATCAGAAACAACGCACCCCGCTTTGCCGAGCTGCGTTGGTAAATACGTCAGGTATGCACATATCTTTAGAGAGCGCAGCAATCAAGCAAATATGTCGTTCATGCAGATGTTGCCTGCTACACTTCGCCCCCGGTGCGTTTGCACGGGAGTCAAGGGGCAGAAGTGAGAACAGCGACAACGGCGGTGAAGCAGAGGTGCGGAAAATATGCGCGGGGGAACTTCTGTTGACAGTGAATGTGCTGGCAACAGCGGCGATGACACGGACCGACGCAAATGAAGAAAGGGAGTGTCAAAATGGCATCGTGTTTTGATATTCGTGGGAGACAGGAAAAATTGGAGGGTAAGCATACGCTGGACGTAATGGTCAATATACGATAAGATCGGCGAATCATTAGTAGGCTGCCGGAGAGATAACTACCATCAGTAACTTCATTTCGTTATTGAGAGACGAATTTAAAAAACAACAGCAGGCAATTGCATGTTGTTTTCATGATTTTTATGCACAAAATCATGTACAAAGTTTATAAAAAATCACGATGTAGTGGAACAAACATAATGAAACGATAAGCATTTGCAGCAGATGTAGTGCATCAGGGAAGTGCACATATTTGTAGCGGAGGTGTGTATGTGTATGAACAATTTTCCAAGGAACAGTGACGATGCAGTTTGTTGATACACGAGTGTATTTTGTAATAAACATATTATCATTTAATTTGAAAGAATCTAATATTTATTAAATATGTTGTAACAAAAAACACGTTTAAATCAAGTAAAAGAATATTGGCTTCAATTAACATTTTACCCGTACCAATCGAAAAAGAATTCCTAAGGTGAGTAAGTAAAGGGAGATACTAATCTAGCACATAGTAGATACCAGTCAGTAGACACAGAACATACTAATAGCACTAATCCGTAAAAGTAGATAGGTTCTTATACCACTTTAGACTTCAGCCAGACAAGTCCACATTAGCAAACACGAGGTGGAAAAGGCTGGTAAAGTACGCTATGATGACGAGAAAGAGCAGATACGAGACAAATAGGAAACTTTCCATGTAAACGGAAAGTTTCTAAGGCAAAGTCTGTACATTCGAGTTCCAGTGTGTCAAACATAAATTTCAATTTACACGATACCAGCCAACGTAATGTGAACTCACTTACATCATACATCACTTCACTTTGCAGTGCATTTCCATGTTGGAGCGACAAGGTTCCGTCTCAGTCTTTGTAAATTACACAAAACAATGTTGAGTCTGTGCAACACATGAATTCAAACGCTGTTTAATACCAGAATAAATTTCGCAAACACCTAGTACACCTCACATTACGACTGCGAGCGGTAGCTCAGTGCATCCACTGATGTCACTGCAGCGCCTCTCACCGGGAGGTCCTAGGTTCCCACTCCCCACGGCGGCAGGAGTTTCGACACTAGCTTTTCAGCTAGGTCGAATTCAGTCACTGTCTGGAGGAGAATTCTAGCGACCTGCTGCTCTGATCGGTAGTTTCCCGTGGTTTCTCCCATCAACATCAGGCGAATTCCAGAGCAATACCCTAACAAACGGGCCACGGACCGCGAGCGATCGTCCCTTCCTCTTCCTTGTCCTATCCTCACTCCTTACACACACACTAATATGCACTACACTACCACATATTCCGGGAGACCAGTCGGGAGCTTAGAGCTTGTCCCGGCTGGGGGGGGGTGCCCCGCTGCTGGGAGAGTCCTGGTTAGGGAGAAACACCGCTAGCCGACGGTAGGTCCTCGCCTGATCTCGCAATCCAATGGTGGAGGATCACTGACATCTCTAGAGGAAAAAGCATGCACTACACTTACAGAATTAATGACCTAACCTGTTGACGCGCCCGGAATATCTAACTACCTAATCACACATTAGGTCGCATATTTTACTTAACGTGGCCTGTGGTTAATTTGCAAATGAGCAGGCTGATGCCCAAATGATCATCGCCGATCAGACAGCTTTACCCAAATTATCTATCAAATGTGCGAATTAACGAGATAACTCGAGAATTAGGCAAATATTGTGCGTAAACGCTAATATGAAATCCAGTAAGACGACGTGATGGAGCCAAGCCACTCCGAGCCCCATATTTTGGCGAGACGAGGCCTGACGTGACGTCGATTCAATATTACGATTTTAACAAGAAAAGAGGATTGGATTGAAAATTTCATATCTCCTACTTTGTAGATTGCATTTTGGTCAAAAATGGCGCATTTTAAGAACGTTTCGCGAATTTCGGGAAAACGAAGCCTCAGAGAGAAAAATGATCTTTACCGTTGTAATCGCCATTAAATTTCGACTTAGGACGTTAGTTTTCAGAAGATTCGGCGTCCGGTCGAAGTTTGAAAAATTCAACAGGGCGGGAGCGGCGGCGGGGAGTGCCGTATTTATTCAATGTTGTTTCCGGCCACGTTAACTGCTACTGCTATAGTCATTGGTTCCGTTTGAATGGGGATTGTTTTACGAGCATATCCGAGCGGACTATTGCGAGAGATGGCGTCAACCTATGTCACAGCAGTTCCTTATGACCGGGAGGTCGTAGTTTCTAATCCGTCAGTGGTAAGATTTTTGACTTGCTTCTCAGCTAGGTCGAATTCAGTCGCTTTTTGGAAAAGAATTCTTGCTCTGATCGGCAGTTTTCCGTGATTAATATCTGGGAATACCGGAGCAGTGCGGTAAAAACGGGCACGGAACTTGCGTAATGTTTCCTATATCTTCCTTCTCCTATTCTTATTTACTTACTTACGCTAACATGCACTACATTATCCCTCACACCGAAAGACCGGTCGGGAGCTTAAAGCTTATCCTGGCTGGGGCGGTGCCCCACTGATGAGATACCTGGTTGGAGAAACCCCGCTAGTCGACGATAGGTCGGCGCCGGATCTCGCTATCAGCAGGGGAAGAACATCGCCACCACCCGAGAAAAAACCTACACTACATTTACAGCACTAATCACCATAGTAGTTGATGCACCGGACGCACTATCAATCACTCAATCGGAACGGGCTGGTGTTCCTCCCCCGATGGACAGTGACTTCCGGTGCCGGCCTGCACGTCGATTTGAGGGGAATTTGCCCTCAAATTTCCTCTCTCCCCAGCAGGGTACAGCCCCAGCAGGGAGCTCTATGCTACCGACTAGTATCCCGGCAAGTACGGTAGTGTAGTACATACGGGTGTATGTAACTACGGGAAAGGACAGGAAAAGGAAGGTTCGTGACTCGTTTTCTAGAATACCATTCCGGTATTGCCCTAGCATTGATCGAAAAAACACTTAAAATTACCCGAGCAGCCGGTCGCTAGGTTTCTCCTCCAGACGATAACTGAATTCAACCCAGCTCTATAGCTATAGAACTGGCAGCGTATAAGCTACTCAGAAATTTCGATGCGCTGTTGACACACATTACTACGCTTATGGCACCACCTACATGCCAGATCTATTAAATCTCAAACAACACTTACTGACAGGCGGCGACACGTTTTGATATAATGTTCATAACCCTCACCACAGCCGAACCTTGTCGCCTCCGCGTCTTCCTGTGAGTGAGATGGTCGGAAACGCCGAACCCTGGCGATAAGAAAGTAATCAAATCCTCGCAAGCTGACTATCAAAGCAGGTTACATGACGCACGTGGCGAGAGTACTGTGAGAGTCTACCTGTACTGCAGGGTCGAAACCCCACCTCTGTCGGGAATCGAACTCTAGAACCTGGCGGCCAGAAGCGGTGGAGAGACAGGGGCGGAGGCTGGGGAGGGGGGCGCTGGCCTGCGGGGTGGGGGCGGTGGCACAGCGCAAAATGCAAATGTATACAAGGAGGGCATCCGAGCGGTTGAACCCATCAGCAATCACAGCTCGCCAAACCACGGCGTTACTCCGCGCCAGCTGCAGTCGGGCATCGCCCGGAGGGAGACAGATGAGGGCACCCGCATCCACCCCACCCCCCTCGGCGCACGTCACGTCCTACTCTTTCTTTCTAGGGCTTTTATCCAGCCAACAGCCGGTTACCCTGCACGTGCCGATGGGACGCATATTCGACCATACGCTAGACCAACACACTTGCGGGCTCCTCTGATCTGGGGTCAGCAGAACGAGGCCCTCCGCGACAACACATACAAAGTCAAGAGACAAACAACCATGCCCAAGGCGGGACTCGAACCCGCGACCCTTCGGACCGAAGCGCTGAGTCGGTACTCATTCTTAGCCACCTCTGTCATCCAGGTCGGCACATGTCCTACTATAGAGCGATTTTTATATGAAAGAACTATTTTGACAAATAGTGCTGGCAACAAAACTGAAGGTTCTGTGGTCGGGAGCCCATTATACTCACTCCTCCATTCGATCGTTTGCAGTTGGCTAACTTGTAAATGGTTTCGATGCTTCCTTTTTTGGTGTCCTCGCCTGACGAAAATATAGTGCGCCACCAAAAATAATTGAAATTAAAATGTGGAGTGCTATGCGTTCTTCGGTAAAAATTCTTTTTCGTAAACATTACATTGAATTTACTTCTTGTGTGATAAGTGTTATGTTTATTTTAAAACCGAGTCTGGAAAGTGAGATGCGTCCAGTTCACGTGTTTCTGGTGACTGTGCTATAAGGTGGCGAGCTGTATTCGTGGCAGTTTTCGTTTAGTGAATATGAGAGCATGTCAAGAGATTTTTCCGCATACATAATTAAATTTTAATATTTCTTGGATTCGCTTCCGTGCATATACCTCAGCGAAAATCTTAGACTTCTGTATAGTGATGCCTTCACGGGAGCCATAACCAAACACTTTACGAAGAGGCGTGGCTGAACAGTTGTCGCAGCGCTGTTTTCAATACAGTAATGTCCGCAACTTAATTGTATATACACAAATAATAGTCCACTAGATTAGGTTAAGTACACTTCATTTATATTTATATCAAACTAAAGAAGTTTGTGAAATAACTAACAACTAAGACTAAAATGCAACTTACGCAAGTTAAGCTTGTATCACTAGATATATGGTATCTCAGTAACAATATTTTCCAAATTGAACAATGTGAAGCAACTTAATTGACGTGCGTAGGGGTTAGCGCCTGCACTTAAACGCAACAAAATGAAAAGCAAAAGTTTTTGCTCTGAAAGAATAACCCACCCTCCAACACAATAGCTAATTCACCAGTCCCTTGGCTCCCGACCACATAATCATAGGAGCAATGCTAGACTCTCGTCTCATGTGGAAACCCCACATTATCCATCGACTGAACAAAACTAATGCGGGACTCTTGGATATATTCTCAAATACACCGTAAATCAGCGCTCCAAACTGGCAGAACACTGCATATTTATAAAACTGCATTAAGATCTGTCGTGACCGGCCACACGCATTTGAAGGAGCCGCCGCCGAGTGACGTCAGCGGGGCGTTACCGCCCCTGGCGGAGAAGAAGGCAACCGATGCGAGCTGGCCTGGTCTGGCCCATAGACATATAGTACTAGACTGGCAAGTCCTATCTCGTAACATTGGCGCTAGTGAAGCCATAATCTTGCGCTCGTCGCCATCTTTTGTCACTACAGGTTCGTTCGCTGCCTATGCTGTACGTGTTAAATTAATGAGCTTTTTTTCTTAATTTCGAATTGTTTCCGTTGTGTTTTGTGATTTTTGAATCACTTCCACCGCCATGGTGAATACTTGTCTCGTGTTTGGATGCAATTTTTCGAATTCGCGACACAAGGGAAAAGAAATTGGAATTTCAATACACCGGTAAGTTACTACCTTTTCTTTACCTAGTTACTGAATTTTACTGACTGTTGACGATTTTTGATGTTAAGATTGTATGATTAAAAAACTAATTAAAATTGAGTAAGAAAAGAATAAGTTTGTGTTGATTAAAGTTCCTGGAGTGATTTGTAAACCTAACCTCTAATGCCTTTTTGTTTTGTTCTGATTTTGATTAGTTTTCCAAAGCGAGAAGATTGCAGAAAAGCATGGGTTAATGCCATTAGGAGGGAAAACTAGCAACCAACATCTGCATCTGGTGTTTGCTCCCAACATTTTCGTCATTGTATGTGTAAAGAATGTAATTTACTTTTGGGTCAGTTGACCTCCATTTCGATCAGGTTTTCATCCAGTTTCCCCTGATCCATGAGCAAATGCTGAGATAGTCCCTTGCCTTGCTTCTGGATATTTAAATGTAGCTTTTTATCCTCCTCTTAACTGTCAATACAGAATGGACACTAGTTCTGTTTTTTACTATAAAGCAATAAAACCGATTTAAAACTTTGATATTCATTATTTTATTTCCCAAAAATATTTTCTGTTCAATATTGGAGTTTTTATTAGCAACTGTACGTCGAAAATTTGTGTTCTTAGATTTTCTAAGAGTTCATTGACGTATAGCAGTATATGTCCATGAGTGATAGTGTAGTGACCCAATATGGCGGGGGGCGCAATCAGTTGGCTTCAAAAAGAATCGTTCATTGCCAGTCTAGTACTATATGTCTATGGTCTGGCCAGTCCGCGCGCGACCGTCACGCCCGAGCAAGCGGGTAGGGACTCGCCACCGCCCTTACTCCGCAGCTAGTCGGCGGGCCGCTAGCCCTAGCGGGCTATAAGAGGGCTCTGACCCGACGCCAGGGCAGATAGCGAGCGACGGTGTTAGTGATTGTGTCCTGGCGAGTGACTTGGTGAGTGAAGAGAGGAGATCAGCTACGACGACGACCTGTGCAACGACAGTGGAACTCTCTTGTGGATATTTGACGACTGGGCTGATTTTGAGACTTCTTCTGGGCTACGATAACACGGCTTCGCTTTTGGTACATTCTTCTTGTGATACGGAACTTCGGCAATTGTACCTGATCTTGAATAAAATTGTTTTATGAATTCTTGCCTTTTGATTGGATACTACAAGATCATTTCTACAATATGTTTGTTCTGTTTGGGACGTTGCAGCAGAAAAAAAACCTAAAAGAAATTCAAGTATTTGAAAATAAAATTCTCCGAACATTGGTTAACGCTCCGTGGTATATCTCCAATAAAAATCTCCACAGAGACTTGAACACCGATACTCACTCAGCATATTTCAACACTAACATAGAAATTCTACGCCAACTTAAACCTGGTTCCCGGTACTAGACTCTACGGTCAAGGAAAATCCAATATTCGTCCCACTAAAATCAAACCACGCATCCTTAAACATCAATTTAGACCACTGTAACTACAAACTCTTATCTAAAATACTTAATCCTAAACTCACCATTCCCTATCCCTCACCTTTGCGCTATTGCGTTAAGGCTAAAATGCAAATAAAGAAGGTTTACATTAGGAATTCTTACATATAAAATGGGTTAAGTTGAATTTCTTTATTTCCAAGTACCTCGGTGTTTTTGGAGTTATATATCGTAAAAAATGTTTTTAACTGCTATTTACCTGTATTGGTTGTAACCCTTTCCATTTCAAACTTGTTAAGTCGTTTATCCACTGTTCGGGTACAATTAATTTTTAATATATTCTTAAAAATGATTCCTACAAATCGCTCGTCTCATACACCAAAGTGGAATATCCATGACCAGCTCCTGGGTTCGTCGACCGGGATCGCCAAATGCCGTCGATTCCTCCGTGAAGGCAAACATCGATTTCTGGAAGTCCGCCCGCCTTCGGGAGTCTTCGCCCCCTCTGCGTCTATCCCCCTTGCCTGACAGCTTGGTAAAGCCCTAGTGGCCCAGGTTCTTGCTCCAGGCAAGGCGAACCTACCTGTCGTCGCGCAGGGCTCTGAAACTCATTAGACTCGTACGGGTGGGATTTCAAATCCAGTATCCTTTGCAAAAAGGAGTATGTAAGGACGCAATAATTGCAAGTCCTGTGGGTCGAATTAACTGGCGTCGACCGGATTGTTCCCCCTTATGTGTTTCTCAGCACCGTTTTAGCTTCCAGCGCTCATCGCTTCCATCGTTCTATCGCCCTTACTACGCCCGCCACGGCTCGCCCCGCCCCCGCCCGCCCCCGCCCGCCCCCGCCCGCCCCCGCCCGCCCCCGCCCGCCCCCGCCCGCCCCCGCCCGCCCCCGCCCGCCCCCGCCCGCCCCCGCCCGCCCCCGCCCGCCCCCGCCCGCCCCCGCCCGCCCCCGCCCGCCCCCGCCCGCCCCCGTCCGCCCTCTACCGCGCTCCCGCCCCCTGTCCGTCCGCCACTGCCCGCCACCGCTCACCACCGCCTCCCACTGCCCGCTCCCACCGCCCGCCACCTCTCGCCACCTCTCGCCACTACCCGCCACTGTCCGCCACTGTCCGCCACTGTCCGCCACTGTCCGCCACTGTCCGCCACTGTCCGCCACCGTCCGCCAGCGCACGCTCGCCACTCCCCGCCTGCCACTGTCCATCCTGACGCCCGCCCCCGCCCGCTTCCACCCGTTCACGCTCGACCTATCCGTCCGCCAGCCCTCCCCCGCCCACCACCTCCCCTCGCCCCGCCCGGCTCCGCCCTCGCCCTCCCCCGCCCACCCCCGTGCTCTCAAGCCATCCGTGCGCCCTCCGCAGCCATCAATCCTCGCGGCGGCGCGGGGCGGGGCGGGGCAGTTCCTACCGCCGGCGCATTCTCCACGGCCGCTTTCATTTCGCCGCAATTTCCCGCGCCGCCCGCCGGGCCTCACCTGCCGCCCACCGCGCAGCGACGCGTCGTTACCCCATCGTTTATCACGGCGCCGATGGAGCCCCCCGCCCCCGCCCACCACCGCGCGCTGCACTCGGCTTAGCGCTAAAAATGGAATAGGCAAACATAGCGGAAAATGAAATGCACGAGACTCCTCCCACTTCAAATATCTCCTATTATTTAATACACCTTGTAGTATTTCCCTATGTATTGTAACAGTCCATCGATTCACACCGTAACATTTTTTACTATTTTATTTTCTGGCATGTATGTATTTGGCGTTATTGGGGCGGTAGTCCGACTTCGTCCAGCTACCGGTGTCCCCCTTGCTTGAGCCTAGTTAAATTCCCATGCTTGGGCGTAAGAGCGACATGAGGCAAACATGACGTATTATCTTCACCGTAACTAGCAAGATCCGTCTGCTTGAGCTTTTCTTAGTCGCACAACTACAGAAACTCGGACGATTTTAAGGGAAAGCTACAACTATATTTTGCCTCGACAGAGAATTGAACCTGGGGACCACAACACGGGAAGCTAATACGCTGCCCATGAGCCATCCCAGAGGATAATTTATTTTCTTATATAGCGAAGTAAGCGCTTTATAAGATTGTATATGAACTACAACCTAGCAAGCTTAGTACTGTTACATGAGAGCGACGATACTCCTATTGGAGACGTCAGTAGTCAAATTTTGTATGCGGGAATGTAGGAGAAAATAGGATAACTACAGGAAGAAAAGAAAGTAATAGGTAAATTTGTGAAATCATGCATTTCTCTTTTGGGTGGTTTAAATTAATCCTTTGGGAATATTGATTTGATTCTTCGGTGTTGGTTATATGTTTGTTACACGGGAGGATGGTAAGGAAAGAAAATTTGTTTTGATTGGATATTGATATAATCATGAATCGTGTGAAGATCAAACTCCGTAAGTAAATGTGGAGTGATTGATTGGTTTATTTTTCTCGGAGGATGGCGGTGATCTTCTCCCGCTGGATGGCGAGATCCGGCGCTGACCTATCATCGACTAGTGGGGTTTCCCCCTAACCAAGACTCTCCCGCCAGCGGGGCACCTCCCCAGCCGAGACAAGCTCTAAGCTCCCGACCGGTCTCCCGGAATTATGTGGCAGTGTAGTGCATGTTAGTGTAAGTGTGTGCGTAGGGTAGAGGATAGGACGAGGAAGAGCAAGGGCAGATCGCGCGGTTCGTGGTCCGTTTGATAGGGTACTGCTCCGGCATTCGCCTGGTGTTGATCGGAGAAACCACGGAAAACTACCAATCAGAGCAGCCAGCCGCTAGAATTCTCCTCCAGACAGCGACTGAATCCGACCTAGCTGAAGAGTTAGTGTCGAAAATCCTGCCGCCGTGGGGAGTGGGAAGCTAGGACCTCCCGGTCAGAGGCGCTGCAGTGACATCAACTGATGCACTGAGCTACCGCTCCCGGTAAGTAAATGTGGAAATACGCGGAACACGCGATACGAATTCGAGTGCAGGAAGAGCCACCTTTCGCCGTCACCACTTTCG
This sequence comes from Teleogryllus occipitalis, assembly GCA_011170035.1. NCBI lineage: Eukaryota > Metazoa > Arthropoda > Insecta > Orthoptera > Gryllidae > Teleogryllus > Teleogryllus occipitalis. The sequence continues at coordinate 202,124 of BLKR01001892.1, read as the reverse complement.
GGCCCGCGCCCGAGCCCTTCAAGTCCTCTTTGTCGCTGCCTTCTAAGAAAAGGACGCCCATTCACCATCTTAGGCTGGAGTCCATCAACAGCTTAAACCGTTCAGCCCAGTCGTTGCCGGATGCCGGAGCTTAGAGTTTTCCAGAAAGAAAATAAACGTAAATTACTATTTTCTGAATTCTAGCCACTTTCGCAAACAATTTTCAACTCCTTCACTATTCGTTTAAATTGGACGGATAGAAGACTACCTCGCCGGTGGATGAGTGGGAGGAAGAAGTTTTCAGATGAGAGTTGGTATGTAAAATCATACCGATAAAAATTTCCATCGGGCAAGGTTTGAGCTGCCACTGACTCTTGAGGGAGAACGCAGCAACTGCTGCAGTCACGAAGAGCAAGACTTGCACCACCATCATCGTTCTTACATTCCCATGTAAGACGTTTCCCATATACTGTTAAGAAACTATGCAGCGGTATCAGAATATACATTGTCGTATTAACTTTAACAGTTACGATTGGTTTTAATTGGCATCAGATCTATCTCTCCTAATTTCTCATTGGTTTTGTTTTATTTGTTTTTGTGTTAATTATAATTTTTGGATTTTTATGGCTTTAATATTGTCTTTCGTGGAAAGAGAAGTAAGATACGCCAAAAAGCATGGCTATATTTTTAGTTGAATATGGTTTTAATTGAACATATGAACATCCACAAACAAATATTGTCAATTCACCTCTCAGATTAGCCTCTGGGATTGCTCATAGGCAGCGTAGTACCATCCCGTTCTATGGTCCCGGGTTCGATTCCTGGTCGCGGCAAACATAGAGTTGTAGCTTTCCTATAAAATCGTCCCAGTTTCTGTAGCTGTGTGACGAATAAAAGCTCAAGCAAACGGATCTTGCTAGTTAGGCCTCATTCACAATGCAAACTTAAACGTAACCGTAACGTAGCCGCAAAACCTAGAAATGGGTTATAAAGCGAGATCATTTACAATGCCTTGACGTAAACGTAGACGTGAGACGTAAACTTAAAGATCTCGCAAGCTCCAAGCTTCTACGTTTACTTTTACGTCGATATACTACCGAAGACCAATCAGAGAGCAGCATGAAAAAAACAAATGCACAACAAAATCCGCGAGAAGGAAGGTCGACTCCAGATCGATTCTTGTTTATGCGTGTGTATTGGTATTGTATGCGTTAAATATATTTGCGGTACACAATTTAAAGCTCACTGCTCGTTTATAACCTCAATAGATAGGGGCGCAACAGCTGCTCGCAAATGCAAAAGGCGAAATCGATACGAGTCGAAAAAAATGCTAGAAACGAATCGATCAATATGTTGAATTCTGATTGGTTCAGGCAAAACCTACGTTCCAGCTTACGTTTGCCATTGTGAATGCTCGTTTTTACGTGAAAAGTTTACTACATAAATTTACGGCTTACGTTACGTTTAAGTTTGCATTGTGAATGAGGCCTTACGGTGAAGAGAACACGTCATGTTCGCCTCATGTTGCTCTTACCCCTAAGCATTGGACTTTAACTAGATCCAGGCATGGTAGCTGGCCGGCAAAGTCGGACTAACGACCCAATGACGCCAAATACATACATACATACCTCTATGATTTAAGAATATTTCTGTATCAAAATTGTACTTAGGGATTTTGGAGATCGTCGTAAGTATACCAAATAATTCAGTGACATCACCAAAATAACTTCTCTCCGGAATAATTCTTAAAATTCAACATAAAATTAATATAGCATTTGTTTTTACTACGAGCTTTCAAGTAAGAAATGTTTTACCTACTGTAAACTCCACCATTGTACTCTCAAGTACTTACGTAAAAACTGACTATCAATGTTCAAATCAATAGTGTTTTGATGATTTCGTTTTTGAAATTGTAGATTATGTACTTTAAATAATGGGTATGAAAATTCAAGAAACGATCCCTTCGTATAAATGTTTTATTTCTAATTGTAGATAAAATTCTATCCTTTCTTTGACCTTAAAATTTTTTTTTGTTTCTAGAACTCCTCGAGTTTTCGATTTAAATGTAACTACACAATACTACGCAAGAAAAGAGAACTTATAAGAGAGGCCATTGATTTTTTTAATTTCTCGCGCATGTGAATATATATATATATATATATATATATATATATATATATATATATATATATATATATATATTGGATAATATACATAGTATAGAGATGTTCTGTAATGATTAGGAAAAGCATTTTTCAATTTCAAGGGAAAGACACGTTTTCGGGTCCCCCGATACCCAAAAAATTCCCTAGACTGAGAAGATAAGAAAACGAACTAGAACGAGAAAGTTCGTGCAATTCTGTTCCACACAACTTTTTTTGTTGTCAGCTACCCAGAAGATCGTGAAACCAGTAAAATTCACGAGTCCTTTTTGACGTCATTAACCGTCATCATAAAATAAAGAACGATTCCTCCAGTTACAGATGAGTTTCTTTATTGTTAGATTAAACGTAATTGCTCTTAAACGTCTTCCTTTATCTCCCTCCTCTACATGCGCTTGCTGCTCGTAATGGAACATTGATGTCACCGTGCGAAACTACAATCCGGGTCTGGAGACTGCTATTCTTCTTTTAAAAGGCAATAAACCTATTCCGGTCATTCCCCGACAAATCGTTAAGGCTCTCAACGCACACATTTTCTGTCTCCTGATAATAAGTGAATTAAACGTACCTCCTGAAAAACGTAAAAAAAACATTTAATCCTCTACTTTGGTTTTCTAACAGTGGCCCTTAGAAAATGCCATCCTTGAACAACTTTGCACCGGGAAAGTCTAATTTAATCTCAACCATCTTCAAAGTAAATAACTTAATTTTTTTCATTTTACAGTAAGAATGTAGGTCTTAATTGTCGTACTTTTTAATTTGATGATGTGTAATATTTACCAGGCGGAAGCTTAGAGCTCGTCCTGACTGGAGCGGCTCCTCAATGGTGGCAGATACCTAGTTGGGGTAACCCTCTAGTCGGCGGTTGGTCGGCGCCGGATCTCACCATCCAGCGGGGAAAGAACACCGCCAACTCCCGAGAAAAACATGCACCCCACTTACGGGACTAATGACCTCCATAGTTCACGCGCCCGGTATCACTAACAACCAAACAACCAGCCTACCAACCTTTCGTGACCTCCGTGCCTCCCGCAGCGGGCGAACCGTGGCTTCGGCTGCGCCAGAACGTTACGCGTCTTCTGTCGCCTGGTGTCAGATTTCTAGCGCGTTCGCTCTTTCTCGACTGATGGCAAAGGCCATATCCGTTGGTCTCTTTATAATTTGAAATGCAGAGTGACAAGCGTTTTTAATAATTCTACCAAAGTGAGTTGTTTATGGATACCTTAAACCAATGATTTTTTGATGATACTGAAAAAGAAATCCACGTACTGTACACATGATGACATTGTGTTACTCTGTTTTGCATTTTTTATTAGATCCCCATTATTGTGATAATTTTGAGTTTAACCGAAAAGTGAAATGTACGTCTGTATGTACGTCTGTATGTACGTCTGTATGTACGTCTGTATGTACGTCTGTATGTACGTCTGTATGTACGTCTGTATGTACGTCTGTATGTTCGTCTGTATGTTCGTCTGTATGTTCGTCTGTATGTTCGTCTGTATGTTCGTCTGTATGTTCGTCTGTATGTTCGTCTGTAGGTTACGGCTGTAGGGTACGGCTGTATGTACTACGTCTGTATGTATTTATCGTATATCGTGGTAACAATCTCAGGGACCCATATCTTTACAATAATTGTATTTGGATTATTTATGCATGTGTTCAACCTTCTTGTCTGTCTGAACCTGTCACGTAAACAGCCGTTGTTGTCACCCTAAATGCTGCATCCCCTCGGAGGCAATTGCCACCCTGCCGACAGATCGGCTGATAGCGGCGGCGGCGGCGGCTCAAGAGTAACGGCTGCAGGACCCTCGGCGCGCGGCGATTTACGTGCTTCGACAGGCAGTAAGGTTAAGAAAAGCCTCAATACTCATTGCCATAAAACACTACTTGCAATGCTTCATAGTACTCAAAAAATTGTATGTAAGGGTTTTGAAAGATGCTGAACAAGCTGGTAAATTTCCGTTACTCCGAGTATCCAGCACGGTGAGTGTTGCATGTCAGAAACGTCCTTCTCTAGGTCCTTCATGCTTACGTCAGCGGGTATTTGTGGCTCAGGAAACTGACGCTCGTCTCGACTTCCCCTCCTTTTTATCTTCTCCTCCTTTCATTGCCCTTCAATGCCATCACCTTTTAGGTTATCGCACCAGATGCCACTGTCACTGTCACTGTCACTGTCATTGCCACTCTCCCCACCCCATCAACAGCCTCGACACTAGCGCTGCTTGTGGCGAGTTGTCCCGCTGTCCGCCTGTCAATTGGAGGCTGGCAGGCTCCACTAGCCGACTGCACACATCGAGGACGCCACGCCGTATGCAAGAACTTGCCATCGTGTAAGCCCAGGTATTAAAAACCGCCCTTTGATGCGAGCACCCAAAACGCGCTCAGGATATTGAGTGATGGAGCAAAGGCTGCTAAGAGATTTTGCAGGGGATTTGCGCAGATAAAAGCGGCGCGCGGGGGCGCGCAGAGGATTAAGGCAGGGTGAATGGTGGTGAAACGTCACTCCCTCCCCCCCCCACTCATCCCGCAAAGAGGAGCACACGCGGACGAGGAACTTCGGCTTACAAAATGAAATTCGCAAATCGCCATTTAGGACGCTTTGCGACAATAATCGAAATTTACAAAACTCTTTTGCTGGGTTTGCAACTTTGTAGAACTTTTTCCTTCACAGGGGCGCATTCCTTTTATATTTTTGTGTGGAGTACTTTAGCCGTGTACAAGAAACGTTTATTTTTTTACCCGTTTGCACCTGACGGTTGGCTTTTTCTTTGAGGGGATGATTATCCATTGTTTGAATGATTGTGAAAAAGTACGAGATTATTGTGATTTCGTTCTTATATAGAGATTCCTCAATTCTTATTGGTCGATTAGTGATTCAGGACGCAACTGCTAAGATAATCAGTTCCGTTAAAGTATATGCTGTTGTAGTATCACTAGTTTAAAAAATAAATTTGTAAGCAGCGTAGTGATAAATCGACAGTTTGGCAAAAATATTCTGTTGTATTTAACTTTTCCAATTCTATGAACATTCATATTAACGTCTATTGATAGTTGTTGGATTTTCTTTTATTGTCAAAAATATTCCTGATAAAATTACTTTATACTAGGTCTATCAGACACTTTATTTTATAAAGAATTAAAAGATATTGAAAGGCCAATGTACAGTGTTAATTACCAGGTGACTACTTTACTTTTACCACTCATTTGTACCAAAATTACCTACTTATAAAGAAAATTAATATTAATCTTTTCAGACCTGCAACTTTGTCATCTGTCAAAAAATGGTTACATAAGTAACATTCTTACGGGCCCTTTTTCGCATTGCAAAATATTAACACAATTTTTTAGCACTCCAGAAATTAGTAATGTTCATGATTGTCAACGCACCGTCTGAACAGCCACTTAATACGACCACGTATTCATTTGATGTATGTCCGGAAAATACCCGACCGTTATAAATATTTCACGAGGTGGATTGTACTTTTTCGGACATTGAGAGGCGAGCTTTTTGTAAATATGTAAACAGTTGCAGACGAATGTCACTAGTCAGTCAGCTGCCAGTAGCTGTTGAGGCTACACGTGTTATCTGGAACCAGACAAGGTTGCGGGCAAGGCTTCTAGCGTAATAGGGTACTTCATGGGCACTTCGCCCATAAAACAATGGCCCTACCCATGCTGTTGTACGGAAGTGAGTGTTGGACGTGAGACCGTAAAGATCAAATTACAAAATTAAAATCAACAGAAATGAAATTTCTTCGAACCATAGCTCTTGATCTCAATAAAAGTGAAGAAATTAGAAACGATCTAAAAAAATTAAGCGTGAATAATATTATCAAAGAATATAGAGAAAAATGGAAAAATCCTGATTTAAGAATGCCCAAAGAAAGAATAGTCAAGGTTACCTTGAACTACAAGCCAAAAGGCAGAAGAAATGTGGGAAGACCATTGAGAAGATGGAGTGATCAGTTTTCAGGCGTCGGAACAGACTGAACAAGTCTAATCCTTGCAGTTGATGATGATGATGATGATGATGATGGGCTTTCTGCCCACAGCAACTTGGGACGAGATTTAAAACTATGGGTTGTACAAATTTCTCTGGAGCGGCAATACATCACTAGATACCGGCCCCAATACAGTCTTTTCGAGAAGTCAATTCATGTAAAAACGATTCAAAAAGAACCGAGAATTTGTCGAAAGCGATCCGCAAACTGGAAGGCCTTCGACGAGCAGACACCTAAAATGTTGAACGTATGAATTTGAGAGAGTTATCTTTCACGGATTTGTGTTGCAGAGATCTTGACAGAGGTGGCAGCAAAATTCGTTCCATATCTGCTATCACAAGATCAGAAACAATTGCGTGCTTCAGATCCACAGACCCGACGGAAAACCAGCATTAGTGGCCAAAGGTTTTTCAAAAATTTAATTATTGAAGGTGAGTCAAAAATATATGGCTATGGCCCTCAAACAAAATTCCAGCATGGTCAGTAGATCAATCACGGATCACCACGTTCAAAGAAGGCATGGAATGTCAGAGCAAAAGCAAAGCACTTTTCACGGTGTTTTTACGGTCTAGAATGAATGCGCACCTACGAAGTTATATACGGAATATGGAATAAGTTATGCAATGCTGTGGAAAATATTTCGATATTTCAACAAAAATACACCTTATGGGGTCCCTTGATATAGAAATAGTGTTATTGTTTCAAAAGGCCAGAAAATTTTAGGCACTATTATTGTTCATACACAACGACAGTCGGACGTCTGTCGTTGTGTATGAACAATAATAGTGCCTAAAATTTTCTCAAAAATGTAAACGGCATAGATGGCTCAGAGCATCAATTGATGTCACAGCAGTTGCCTGTGACAGGGAAGGTCTAGGGTTCCAGTCTCGACGATGCCTCGGTTGGTAAACCTTGGGATTATATGTAGGCTCGGGAATCAACGAATATACGTTGTTAGGGCAACCAATAAACAATGGGTAGTATTCCAAGGTTGGTGTCATAGCGCTGTTCATTTGGGGGAGACATGGCCCCGAAGAAATTGTATGCGAAAGGTGTGGGGAGGGCATTGAGAGCCGTGATTTTGTGGAAAGGTGGAGATATTCGCTGTTTAAAAAGTTACCGAACTGAACACATCGAAAGCAATCGGTGCGGTGCGAATGTTTTTTCAGCATAAGCTGGGGTATTAGTTAAATGACAGTGAGGTGGTTAACTTGCGATTAGTTTTGATAGCTTAGTATTTTGCAGTATAAGAAGTCGAAGTACTTATTCGCATTGAACTATGATGGTAATTTTTTTATTGGAATTTGGGACTTGAATTTCAATAGACTCCGTGTTTCGAAGGGATTTATATTAGGCTAGCTCCGTAGATGAGAGGAATTTTCAATAAATTCGATGCTGATAGACAGTCGCGCGTAGGTGTTTCATCCGAAGCACAGCTAGAGCATGTCGCGATCACGTATTAATTTAATGGAAATTTTTAAATCCTATAAAGTAACAAATTGTTGAGGATATTCCGGAAACTATTTTTTAATTTATTAACATGATATGCAAGAACGCAATAACAGGGATATCGAGGACATTCCACGGACAATACCGTGCCCGAATTCATCCGAGAAGTACATCTGAGAAGTCATCGCAGTAAGCTTAAGAACTTTATTCAAAGTCGTACGGAACCTGAATGTTCGTACAGAGAAATAAATAATCATTACATTAATGAGTGCAATAGAATTTGTAAAAGTGACAGAATAAATGTTAATTTTTTTGCTTTTTGATAAAAGAAAAGGCGGATAATTTATATTAGTTGTCAACAGGCCAATAATTGGTGTTAATCAATACAACTTCCAGGAATCGTAGTTCCATATAGAATTGCACGTCCACATGCAACAGGTAAGGAGTAAAAGTTGAATGTCGAAACTCATGGTTAAAATTGAAAGTAAACTTAACAAAATAATGTTTAACGTTGAGAAAATTGATAAGAATATCAGGAACCCGAAAGAAATAATAATACTAATAATAGCAGAGAAAGTAATCTCTTCATATTATTTGTGTAATTGATTGTAAGTAGTTTCAAGATTTAGTAATATTAAATATCGTAAATGGGAAGGGGTATTTCACAAATAGCTAGCCCAACGTGAGGCTTCTGTAAATAATAATTCAATTTCTCTTTTAGGATGAAGACCGAGTAAAATTTCTTTCTTAGTGAAATTTGTCTGTCTACAAAATCCTCTGTGAACGACATAAATTTTTATTCTACTTAATTAAATGTGATGTGGAGGAAACAAATTGCCAAATGTCTTGGTCATACGGTTGGCTACACACGTCTCAGATCATAAGATATCTTCATCAGCAGTTCCAGTGGGAGATTTTTGACCGTCCACGCTATAGTTCGGATCTCGTTTCTAGTGATATCCATCTTTTCTGATACCTCAAGAAATTCCTGTCGGGTTCGCAATTTCGAGAATCCCCAACTCTTAACACAAATTATCATGGATGAAATTCTCAGAACACACTCTCACATCCCTTCGTACTTAGTTTCAACTCCCCCTCCGATTGCATGGATCATTATATTTGAAATTCGTATGTAGTACGTATGCACTGTTTCACAATCATTTGCACCATTTCTTGGGTGGGCTCATAATGCATAATCAGAAATTCATGAACAATCTAATTCTACAACACCCATATCATTTTGGTAAATATCTAGGTCATTAGCGACCACTATTGGAGTTAACGTTATGGCAACTATGAAGATGAAACGAAATGGTGATAAGGGGTGAAAGGACGAACACAAATACAGCCATGCCTGAGGTGGGACTCGAACCCGCAACTTTTCGGTCCGAGATGACTACGACACTACTGCTTTAGTGATCTCGGCCACCGGATCGGCCATGAATTCTTATAATACTTTAATTTTGAAATAAATGGAAACTTTCTTTCCTGATCCGCGTCGTTAAGAAGAACGTCTCGGACGCAGAAGTGGCAAGATGAAAATGTCGGACTGTGAGTATTGTGCGAGGGGTGTGGCGAGGAATGTGGCGCTAGATACGGCGCCACAAGTGAAAGAAAGTCGACGGGTGAGCGAGGGAAGAAAAGAGAAACAATGAGACGGAATAGCATAGAGTGTGCACGAGGGTGAGTTGGGGTGTGCGAGGGAGAGAGCACGCGAAAGAAGTGACGCTCGGTGTCGAAAACAAAAGCCGCGCGATGAGGCGCGGCCGAACAATACCGCGGAACCAACAAGGTTGACCTCCGGCTCCCGGGGGAAATTTTAGCAAATGGCGCCGCCCGTGAATTGTAGTCTCCGAGACCTCTTTATGTATATTCCCGCTGCATGGAATTCCGGAAACTTTTGCCTGGCGCCGCCGCTGCGGGCAGCGTCTGGAGATGGCCCGACCTCTCCGGGGGCGCTTTGTTGCGGCCGTAATCAAGTGCCGACGCGAGACCTCCCGCCCCGTCTTCGCCATCGCACTGCCTAGTCATATTTTCATCGCAACCATCACTGCTCGCGGTTGGTTTACAGGCGCGTCAACTGGTGTGCTCATTAAACGTGTTGTGTTCGTTGTACGGTAGATGGCTGTGTTCGTTATACGAGAGGCAGATGTGTTCTCACTCATACTCCCAACTCTTTCCATCACCACCATCATCATTGGCGGTTGGTTTATAGGCGCGTCAACTGGTGTGCTCATTAAACGTGTTGTGTTCGTTATACGGGAGGTGGCTGTGTTCGTTATACGAGAGGCAGATGTGTTCTCACTCATACTCCCAACTCTTTCCATCACCACCATCATCATTGGCGGTTGGTTTATAGGTGCGTCAACTGGTGTGTTCATTAAACGTGTTGTGTTCGTTATACGGGAGGTGGTTGTGTTCGTTATACGAGAGGCAGATGTGTTCTCACTCATACTCCCAACTCTTTCCATCACCACCATCATCATTGGCGGTTGGTTTATAGGTGCGTCAACTGGTGTGTTCATTAAACGTGTTGTGTTCGTTATACGGGAGGTGGTTGTGTTAGATAGAAAGATAGATAGAAGCTTTATGGTACAATTGTGCAGCTGTTGCCCGGTGGTAGAATAGAGAAACTTGAGAGTATAGTTACAATTACGAATACAATTACAATAACAGAAACATGTATTAAAAACCATATTAAAAAGAAATTGTCTTTGTCATTACTTAAACATACAGATGGCATTTACATTCCTATACTACAAATGAAAATGCATATATACTAACATACAGATAAATAAACTTGCATATTACACAAACATGCATACAAATATACACGCGTACGTACATATATACTGAGATATACAAATTTTCTCTCTACTTTAATATCTCGCAAAGATCTTAGCGTCCGGCTTGCTGGGTCAATGGGTCACGATATATATAATCCTTATTACCTTTATAATGGATTATAGAATCCGCAGACTATACAGCGCTGCTGGGAATCTGAAATTAGAATGATTCTAATGCCTAGTTCATTACTGTTTGGATTGACTAAATGAAAGATCACTTTCTTTTCTAAAGAACAAAATTTAACAAAGTTTATTGTTACCTTTTTGCAAACAATATAGTGAATTTAATACATGATTTTAATGTTAGGCCTTTGATCAAGATATCTTTTAATTTAGAATTTTATACCGCGGTTAACTTATCTATTCTTCGTTGATGTCCCTCGAAGACTTCTCAGTCGAAATATCTTGCGAGCTTGCCGTAGTCCAAAGTTCCAAGAAATCCCCTTCTGCTCCTATCCAAGATGGTGTCAAACTATCAAAATTATCAGTCCCGATTACGTCCTATGACATAGTCCCGAAACCTATAACTCAATCACCACTCCCGACAAAGTTCCAATTTATGCATCAATATTACTTCCACATGCAATATCTGCAATATTATTTGCTGTCCTTCAAATTTCACAATCTGATAACCCGACTCTGACTATCTGCACTACCTCGCTCCCTCTCACGACCCACGATCCGTTCAGACACGCGATGCCGGTCAGAATGAATTCTTCTTGCATGATTCACCCCTCGAAGCTTCCTATTCAACTCCCTTCTTTTTTTTCATAACATTTGACCGTCCTTCTCTCACCCAGCCAATCCATGCGTTCGTTATATTTTGATGTAGCTAACCTTTCGATCGTCTAAACTTCTCAATGCATTTTCCACCATATTGTCTTCAAATAAATGTTAGTTTATATTCATGTGACATATCGGTATGTCACAGCTTCCCCTCTCCAAGCGTCATTTGGTTTGCTACAACCTAACTAAATGACAAGACTAAAACTGGACACTTTCTTCTTGCTTCTTCACACTAAACGACATTAACACTTTACACTTTGCACTGCACTAGGTCTTGTTTCTTGCTGCCTTTAAACTATTTACATTTTCCTTTCGGAATGTGCCAACAATAACCATTTCACCAGGTATTCTAATAACCGTATCTGCCTAATATTTGCTCCCCATTAACTTCATTGAATACACATACACATTAAATTAAACTCCCTACACAAACCGACAAAATACACGTAACAACAAAACAATAACAAAAGAAAAACTATTACTCCTAATATTTACAACTATTTACAAATCTCTGTCATGACCAGAATATTTAATCATGCGTGTCGTCCCTCATATACGGCTTCATGTTCCTGTAGTTATATGTTCCCATTTGTCGTCCGTTTTCATCATTCAAAATCACAGCATTCTTGCTTAATACTTTACAAATTCGGTACGGACCTTTATACAACGGGAAAAATTTATAAAATAGCTTCTTATCCGCTGACGACACTTGAGGTACTCTAATTAACACTTCATCACCCTCCTTATACTCGCCTCGAAAGCACTGCTTCTGTTTTAGCTTTCTTTTGGCTGCTGCCTCCCTCAAATTGTCATAAATTATTCGCGTATCTCTCACATCATCTGGGATCCCACTTATATCTGGTGGTATCCTAATCCTTCGAAACGGATCATTTTTTTCTTTCCTACCCATGTGGACCTCTATAGGCGAGCTTCGCGTGCTCCCATGCGGAACATTATTCAAAACGTAGTTCAATACTGGAACGGCCTCCATCCATCGGTTATGGCTTTCCGAAATGTAGACTCTAAATAAACGCGAAATCTCCTTCATAATTCTTTCGCTGGGGTTAGCTTGAGGATTCCGTCCCGTCGTGTAACATATTTGGATACCAATTCTTCCCATGTCTTGTTCCCATTTTCCACTAGTAAATTGCGTCCCCAGATCACTAATAATTTTTTTAGGTATACCGAATTCTTCAAAAATTTGTGGCATTGCGTAATGCAACTCTGTGCATTCGCCTTTCTAATGGGGTATAATTTTGTGATTTTAGAAAAAACATCCATTATTACTAACAAATATTGATTCCCAAATTTGGATTTCGGCATTGGTCCATAAAGATCCACAGCGTATATTTCCTTAGTTGACGTAGGTATTATCGCTTTGCTGCTCCCCTCATACCTTTTATTGGGCCGTTTGGTTTTCTGACAGACGTCACACTTACTGATTTGCTTACGGATTTGTCGCCCCATGCCTTTCCAATAGCATTTTGATCTTAGTATTACTTCGATTTTGTTACATCCAAAGTGGCCGAAATGTTGATGCGTAGATAGAATCAGTTCTCGCCTATGCGCTTCTGGTATCCAAATGTGATACTGCGTCCCTCGTTTCCTAATCCGATGTAATAATACCCCCTCGTACATCTTCCACATTGAAAATTTCGGATCATCCTGCCGTCGGTCGTTATCTTCCGCCGAAAAATGGTCAATTATTTGCCTCCCCACAGGATCCTCTCTTTGAATTTTCGCTAATTCCTCCTTCGTCCATTTCGGTCGTATTTCCGTTAACTGGATAGCATTAATATCGGGTTCCACACTACCTTCCTTTTCCTTTATCCTGATTCTCGATAAATAATCGAGCAAAACGTTATCACGGCCTTCACAATATTGGATGTTAAAATCAAATTGTTGAAGCCATAGTGACCATCTCAACAATCTATCGTTATTCAAATGACTTCTCATTAAGAAAAGTAGGGCCTTGTGGTCCGTAATGACGGTAAATGGTCGTCCAATTAATATAGCCCGTAATTTCTGCGTAGCCCACACAATTCCTAAAGCTTCCCGTTCACTGGTAGTAAAAAGTCGTTCGCCAACGGTCAAAACACGACTTTCTAGGGCGATTATTCTCTGCTTATTCTTTTCGTCGTATTGGAACAACACAGCTCCCATGGCAAATCCACTACTATCCACTTGTAGATACATTCTGTTGTCGAAATCTGGATAACTGATCAAAAATGTCTTCTCAAATAGTTCTTTTAATTTTTTAAACGCCTCTTGACATTTTGTATCCCACGCCCATTTCCTCCCCTTCTTTAGCAATTCTATTATTGGGTGTATAATTTCCGAATAACCTTTGCAGAACCGGGAATAATAATTGCACACCCCAATCAATCTTCTAACTTCCCTTACATTCCGAGGTCGTGGAAAATTCTTAATCAATTCTTTCTTTTTATCTTGCATCGACATTCCTTGATCCGATATGACGTGCCCCATAAATTTTATATTCCTCCTCCCGAATTGGCATTTTCCAATATTTAATTTTAAATTAAACTTCCGAAAGATTTCGAATAGTTTTTTCAACTTCTTTAAATGTTCAAACATATTGGTAGAGAATAACACAATATCGTCGACCCATAAATTTTATATTCCTCCTCCCGAATTGGCATTTTCCAATATTTAATTTTAAATTAAACTTCCGAAAGATTTCGAATAGTTTTTTCAACTTCTTTAAATGTTCAAACATATTGGTAGAGAATAACACAATATCGTCGACGTACATGAGAGTAGTTTCCTTTAGCTCATCCGGTATTACATCGTCCAAATAACTGATTAAAGCTGCGCCACTATTCTTAAATCCAAAGGCCATCCTCTGAAAACTATACGTATTGCCTTCAAATGAAAAACTGACAAATTTTTGCGATTCTGGGTGTAGTCCAATTTGCCAGTACGACGCAGTAAAATCCAGTCCCGTGAATATCCGAGCTCCTTTTACCTTCCACATCATTTCATCTAATTTCGGCGGTTTTTCATGATGAGCGATGGTCTTGCTATTGAGTTTCCTAGCATCCACACAAAATCTGATCTTATTGTCTTTCTTACGAACTATCACTATTGGGCTTACATACGGTGTCATCGATTTTTTTATTATACCATCCTCAAGCATCGTGTTTATTTGTTTACGTACTTCGCTTTTATATACATGGGTATGGGATTGGATATTGTTTCAGATTAAAAGGTTCCTCATCCATCAATTCAATTTTAAATTGATATCCCTTTACCGGCTCCCTTGAACTTCCAAAAATATCTTTATATTCATTGACTAACATTTCAATTGCTTCACTAGCATCTATTCCGTTTTCGTCGACCGCGCCCTCTGCTGCCGCGCGGATCTGGTCCCTGGTCTCTTCAATTTGTTCCGCAATATCGCAAATACACATATCTTCGCCCTCCTGGTCTTTGATCCCTAAACAATGTTGTTGCCCTTTGTCACCTCGTAACAATATACTCCTGTTACCTATGTCGACCTTGGCGTCATACATTTTTAGGCCATCAATCCCCAAAATAATTGGACGAATCAAATTCTTCACTACAATTGCCGGAAACTTAATTGTCATCCCTTGGACTTCCACTTCCACCCAAATTTGCCGACTTCTCGTTTCGATGCGCCTTCCATTAGCTGTCCGAATATCCAAACTCCTAGTGGGTAGCTCCTCAATTTTATTTTCCTTTTTCTTTAACTGCTCATATAATTTTTCCGACACTGCACAAACATTAGCACCTGTGTCAATTAAAATGTCTACAGGTATATTCCGAAATATCCCCTTCAAAATTAAACACGTGCTATTCTCCGCCCGTTCGTCCGTATCTTTCCTTAATAAATCTTCCGCCGATACTTCAATGCTATTCAACTCCTTAAGAACCATCACGCCCTCATTATCATCGTTCGAAGTATCCCGCCTATTTACTTCGAACACTGGGAGTTTTCCTGTTCAATCGCATTAATTTCCACATGTTCCCGTTTATTGTCCTCTTTGAACCTCCGCGGATACCCGTTTCCTGTCTTTTTATTTTCCATTTTAGTACTATTTCCCCTGTCATCCTTTCTTTCTGAGCTATAATTTCCTTGGCGGTTGTAATTATTCATTGTTTTTCCTGTTCCATTGTTATTCTCGTTCCTGCTTTCATTATATTGATACCCGTTACTACGATCATAATCACTATTCAATGTCTGGTCGAATCGACTTAAACGTTCGACCAGATCCTCAGAATCAATAGGCATGGAGTTCCACAATAAATTTTGGATATTTACAGGCAACTGACGAATAATAATTCTAATTAATTCATTGCTATCCATTCTGTCTTCGCATGCCTTGAATGCTGCTATTTTACGTGTTGCGAAGTCACACATACTATTCTCGGCTCCACCCTTCTTATACCTTTCACTCATTAATTTGTATTTTAGATCAAACTTGTGGCTTTCGTTCCAATATCTTTTTAAGAATTTATCCTTCC
This sequence comes from Teleogryllus occipitalis, assembly GCA_011170035.1. Classification (NCBI taxonomy): domain Eukaryota; kingdom Metazoa; phylum Arthropoda; class Insecta; order Orthoptera; family Gryllidae; genus Teleogryllus; species Teleogryllus occipitalis. The sequence continues at coordinate 186,392 of BLKR01001892.1, read as the reverse complement.
ATTCCTTATAATTAGTCGGTTCCGGTACTAAAGAGGTCAACCAATGATGTGCCTTGGACGACATGGTTTGTTCTACTATATGCAATTTTAATCTTTCGGGGATATTATTTATCATAAAATAATTCTCTAATTTTGAAATAAACGACCACGGTTGTTCTTTCATATCACCATGAAATTTTAGGTGGCTTGGTATTACAAGCGCCGATGCATTCATTGCTATATTTCCCTGCGAACGTATGAATTCGTTTTCTAACTGTTCAATCTTGTCCTTAATGTCCGACATGCATTTCCCAGATTCAGATTCTTGCACCATTTTAATGTTTCTAAGTCCCTCCTGTATTCGTTTTTCTAATTTACTATCCGAATTAACTAATTTAGATTCTATGTTTTCAATTTTTTCGCCATGTTGAAGCGACATTGCGTTTGTTATCTACACGCGATTCGACGATTGTCAACTTTTCGCATTGTTGGTCATGTAATTGTCCCAATGTCACAACGCTCTCCTGTAAATTATTAACTTTGGAATTAATTTTGTCGCCAGATTCTTTTAATTCCCTCTGCATTTGGTCAACTTGATTATTAAAAGACTCAATTTTACAATGAATAATATTGAATTCAGCCGATGTATCCACCCGTAATTGCACTATTTCCTCGTGTATTTCCTGACGAAAATTCTTCAATTCTAATGACATTTTCGATGTCATTCCTTCCAATTTAGCGTTATTTTTTTCTAATTTAGTATTAATATCTGAAGTAATTCCCTCTAATTTAGTATTCATATCTGAAGTAATTCCCTCTAATTTAGTATTCATATCTGAAGTAATTCCCTCTAATTTAGTATTCATATCTGAAGTAATTCCCTCTAATTTAGTATTATTATGCTCAAGTTTTGCGTTCATTTCTGCTAACATTTTAAGAATTAAATTATTAGGGTCCATATTTCCTAACGGTGCAGCCATTATTTCTTTTTCTTGTGGTTCAATCTCAATAATTTCACGCGAGATTTCTCCCTCGGGATTAGTATTAGCAGACGCCATATCATCTACATTAACATTCTCCATACGCAATTTTTTGCTCCTAGTATCCATTTTGAATTCTAATACAAATTAAAATCTCTGTTAAATTATTTTAAAATCACACCAATGAAATGGTCTTGGCTCTTTCTTATAATTAACAATTAATTTCAAATGTCAATCCATAAATTTCAGATTCCCTTTTGATCACTTTATTATAATTTATAAGACTAATTTTATCCGTGTCACCAATTGTTATAAATTATAACAAATTATGCATCACGTTGGCGCGCCATTTTGAGATATACAAATTTTCTCTCTACTTTAATATCTCGCAAAGATCTTAGCGTCCGGCTTACTGGGTCAATGGGTCACGATATATATATATAATCCTTATTACCTTTATAATGGATTATAGGATCCGCAGACTATACAGCGCTGCTGGGAATCTGAAATTAGAATGATTCTAATTCCTAGTTCATTACTGTTTGGATTGACTAAATGAAAGATCACTTTCTTTTCTAAAGAACAAAATTTAACAAAGTTTATTGTTACCTTTTTGCAAACAATATAGTGAATTTAATACATGATTTTAATGTTAGGCCTTGGATCAAGATATCTTTGAATTTAGAATTTTATACCGCGGTTAACTTATCTATTCTTCGTTGATGTCCCTCGAAGACTTCTCAGTCGAAATATCTTGCGAGCTTGCCGTAGTCCAAAGTTCCAAGCAATCCTCTTCTGCTCCTATCCAAGATGGTGTCAAACTATCAAAATTATCAGTCCTGATTACGTCCTATGACATAGTCCCGAAACCTATAACTCGATTACCACTCCCGACGAAGTCCCAATTTATGCATCAATATTACTTTCACATGCACTATCTGCAATATTATTTGCTGTCCTTCAAATTTCACAATCTGATAACCCGACTCTGACTATCTGCACTACCTCGCTCCCTCTCACGACCCACGATCCGTTCAGACACGCGATGCCGGTCAGAATGAATTCTTCTTGCATGATTCACCCCTCGAAGCTTCCTATTCAACTCCCTTCTTTTTTTTCATAACATTTGACCGTCCTTCTCTCACCCAGCCAATCCATGCGTTCGTTATATTTTGATGTAGCTAACCTTTCGATCGTCTAAACTTCTTAATGCATATTCCACCATATTGTCTTCAAATAAATGTTAGTTTATATTCATGTGACATATCGGTATGTCACAATACACAAACCAAGGAACCCTCGCAGACCCACCAGCCTGCACCTATTCACTCATATTCAGACAAACATGAATAAAAAATTATCTAACACCACAGTGTAATAATATACAATACTTATAAAAATTATTACATTCCTAATACGTAAAACACTCGTTACTATAAATAAATAAATAAATATCAACGTTGGTCAGAATAACCTGTAGAAAGACGTTTACGACTACCGATACGGACAGAAAGAAATGAAATCACTTCACATCACTTCACTGCACCGCATATCACTTCTCCCAGATTGGAACATGGCGTTTGACGCCGACCTACACATCGGTTGACGAGGTTTCCGTCTTCCAGATATCGTCACCGGGCCACTTCCCAAGCCGGAATAAGCTTTAAGCTTCCACTTGGTCTTCAGAGATGCGTTGTGGTGTAGTGTATGTACATGTAAGTATGTGTAAGGGGAGCGGGTAGGGCGAGGACGAAAGAAAGATCGCGCGTCTGTGGTCCGTTCTTCAAGATATTGCTTCAACATTTGCCTGGCGTTAGTCCGAGGAATCACGGAAAGCTACCGACCAGAGCTAGAATTCTCCTCATCGCAGGGCGGGACAATCCAGTTTAAGGGCCATCTATAAATTACGTGAGGTCTTCAGGGGGGGAGGTGGTCAAGCGAATCTTGCCGAATCTTACATGGAGGGAGGGAGGTCTCGACAAATATCACGTAATTTTTTTCGCTAAAACAGTGCTAAATGCCAGAAAACTAAGACAGTAAAACATGTTTCTATATTAAAATATGGCTAAGGCTTGCACAATAATTTTTATCGTTATGTGATTTTTTATCGTTATGTGAATGCTACAATAAGTAACATAGTATATTGAGAAAAAGAATCTAACAAAAATTAACAAACTTTTTACCATTAATGAGATAAATCTCATTACGTAAATTTTTACAGAAATTTTAAAGAAAAATTACTGAACGTTTTTAGAAGTGCAATAATATTCATTATTATTCAGTCACTCTATTATCTAAATACTAATTATATCCAGTCCTTAATACACATAATTAAGTAAATTATGTTTTTTAAATAAATACCAACTGCAATCAGTTACAAATCAACGTATTTACATTAAAAATACGCATTTTGAAAATTCTCACGTGATATTCGAAGGGGGAGGGGTCAAGTCAAATCTCACGTCATCTCAGCAAAGGAAGGGGGAGTCGAAAAAATCGCCAAAATCGCCTCACGTAATTTATGGAGGGCGCCTAATTTGCTAGTATCGGAGATACGCCAACATCTGGATTGAAACACTGAGATCTCCGTTTCAGCATCGCAGTGGAGGCCGCGGTAATGCTGCTACAAGCCATCACAGGCGGTACTTTGTTAGAGCCATCCACGAGACAAACACCTTCGCGACATGGACCTCCAGCACTACCTCAAATAGCATTATTCTAGATTTGATGATTAGTATGGTTAATGTTCATCGCCAACTTTTACATTACCATCATCTTTCATCATGATCGAAAAACATAGTTCGAGTTTCAATGAAACATTGTTGATACTTATACATCACTGGCTCTGCATGTGGGAAGGTTCGTGTGGGATTCCTTCGCACATTACATTGTTACAGTCAAATCACCTTCAGGTTCGTAATTTGGGGTGATCATCTCGTACTTCGTTTTAACAACTTTTCTGAAGGCAGCGATCGTTTTCTTTCCAAGTCATATCTACTATTTCTACCACGGTTGGACGTGTTGCCCGCAATAAGATATTCATGTAGTATGCATTTAAATTCTACAACGCCGATACGAGGAAGCAACGTTTTTAGTAAATATTCTCCAATGTTATTTTTATCATGTACATCGATATGAATAGTTCTATATAAATTTTTCGTTTGGGAATATATACGCGACACAGTGTCATCACATCTCCTTCGCATTTCCTGCGTCTATATTTTACAGTGGTGGTCTCATCGCCACTCCCCCTCCCTCACTCCGCAGTCGCCGCGCGCGGTTTTATTCGGTGGCGTCTGGAGTCCGCGTCTTCCCCGCACGGCGTCGCCGCCGTCGCCCGCCCCCTCAGATGATCCAGGCCGCGCCGCGCCGGCGCTGGACGTCTGTCGATGACAGAGAAATATCGCGTGGCGGCGCCGCCACTCGCGGCGCCCGAGAATTGGCAGCGGCGGCGCCGCCTTCGCCCCGGGCGGAACGAGATGCACTCCGTGGGCGGGGCGGGGCGGGGCGGGGCGGGGCGGGGCGGGGAGGGGCGGGGCGGGGCGGGGCGGGGCGGGGCGGGGCGGGGCGGGGCGGGGGCGGGAGCCCCCATCGAAGGCGGAGACGGGAACGGAAGAGAACGAGCGTTGAAGGATGGGGCGAAGTGGAGACGGGAACGAAAGAGAGCGAGCGTTGAAGGGATGGGGCGAAGTGGAGAGGAGAAAGAAAGAGAGCGAGCAGGTCGGGAAGGGCGGAGACGGGAACGGAAGAGAGCGAACCCGTTGGGAAGGGAGCGAGATGGAGAGGGGAACAGAAGAAAGCTGGAGAAAGAAACAGCAGGCAGGGAGGGAACAAGTCGGAGAGGGAAACGGGGAGAAGGTGGGGGAGAGGGGGAGAGGCGGGGAGAGAAACGGAAGAGAGGGAGCGGGGAGGGGAACGGACGAGGTGGAGAGGAGAAATAAAGAGAGCGAGCGGGCAGGAGAGGCAGCGATGCACAGAGGAGGAAGAAAAGAGAGTGAGCGAAAATACGAGCAGGCAGAGGAGGGGGCGAGGCGGTGAGAGGAACGGAAGCGAGAAAGCGGGGAGTGGAAGGGGTGAGGCGGAGAGGAGAAAGAAAGAGAGTGAGCGGGAAGGAGAGGCAGCGAGGCAAAGAGAAGGAAGACAAGTGAGCGAGAGAAAAAACCAGCAGGAAGAGGAAGGAACATTGCGAAGAAGGGGACAGAAGAGAGGGAGCGGGGAGGGGAATGGGGAGGCGGAGGCGGAGGCGGGAACGAAAGAGAGCAAACCCGTTGGGAAGAGATCGAGATGGAGAGAGGAAGAGAAGAGAGCGAGAGAAAAAGCCAGCAGGCAGGGGAGGGAAAAGAGGGGAACGAGATGGCGCATGCATTTGTAAAATATGCACCAGAACTAATGAAATATGCTCTAACAATTAACAGTTTTATGTAATCATGAGCAATTAGAACACTTTTATTTTTAACAACTAATTTTGCATTCTGTCTTTACTTAGTATTCCAGAGATAATTATTAAAGTAAAATATAATGATTTCATCTGTATCATCGTTGAAGTGTCAATTCCAGTGCTACAAATTCTTTATCAAAGATAAATTATCACATCATCGCGATTCCTCAAGAATAGCATTCGCATTCACATTTGTAAAGTACGCTTTTCGGTTTGAGGAGACAAGTATGCATATTAATTGAAATTCCAAGAGAAATATTCCACTTAAAGAACAAAAAATCAATAAAATATGAATAATAATTTAAATATAATGTGAATATGCGTTAACACAAAATGCACTAAATATGGACTAAAATGCTATATAAAATGATCGAATTTCTGTTCGTTTGATTGTGTTTTGTGGAGATTTGATAATTAGCATATTATAAAGCGAATTATTAAAAATTTGATTTTTCTTAAACTTCCGGGCCTTGCTGATGAGGGATGACTATAACTTGTTAGCCAAGCTGCATTAGCAGGACCGGGAGCGGTGGCTCAGTGCATCAACTGATGTCACTGCAGTGCCTCGGACCGGAAGATCCTAGATTCGAGTTCCAATGGCGGCAGAATTTTCGACACTAGCTTTTCAGCTAGGTCCAATTCAGTCGCTGACTGGAGGAGAATTCTAGCGGCCGGCTGCTCTGATCAGTAGTTTTCCGTGATATTTCCGACTGAAACAAGGCGAATGCCGTAGCAGTACCGTAACAAACGGGACACGGACCGCGTGCGATCTTTCCTTCCTCTTCCTTGTCCTATCCTCACCCCTTACACACACACTTACAGTAACATGCACTACACTATCACATATTTCGGGAGACCGGTCGGGGACTTAGAACTTGTCACGGCTGCGGCGGTGCCTCGCTGGTGGGAGATACCTGGTTGGGGAAAACCCCGCGAGTCGACGGTAGGTTGGCACCGGATGCCGCGATCGAGTTAGGGAAGCTTACCGCTACCCACATACAAAAACATGCACTACACTTACGAGACTAATGACCTCAGTAGTTGACGCGCCCGGAATCAATAATCAATGAAATGCATTAGCAGGAATTGTGAGCGCCGCCGAGGGAAGGAAGGTACATGATTGCAGGTGCGGCGGCGTTGAGGGGGTGGGGAGGGGCATTGGGGGTGGGGCGATGCGGCAGAGGGAGGGGGAGAGGGCCCTCGTGAGCCACCGCACCCCAGAGAGCCCCGGTGCGGCTTTTATCGCAGCCGAAAAGGTCGCCATGAATCAAACATGGCCCGGGACCCGTATTCAGACGCCGTAGCATGTCGCAGAGCTTGCCGACCGCTCTTCCTATAACTGAATATTAGCTTTTATACCTCGTCGCGGCCACCAAGGCGGCGCTGGCTCCACCGGGTGGGGAGGGGAGGGGAAGGGGTGGCAGCGGTCGAAGGCGCTAGCGCGGAAAGTCGCGAAAGCAATGCGGATGCGAAGGAGAGGGAAAGAATGCCGAGAAAAGAGAGTGCGATGTGGGATTTAAGTGAGGCACCACGAATAGGAAGAAAAGGGACGTAGAAAAAAATGGAAATTTGAAGCCAGATGAGAAGGAATCAGGGTGTGAAATCTGTCTGGGAGCACTGACCGGTTCTTGAATGCTTTCTGAATTACGTGGGAACACGAATTTTTTAAACAAAACGTATTACCAAAATGAGAGATTAAGCATTGCGGTTTACTGAGTCGATTACTGAAAGTCGCGAAGGCAATGCGGATGCGAAGGAGAGGGAAAGAATGCCGAGTAGAGAGAGTGTGAAGTGGGATTTAAGTGAGGTACCACGAATAGGAAGAAAAGGGACGTAGAAAAAAATGGAAATTTCAAGCCAGATGAGAAGGAATCAGGATGTCAAATCTGTCTGGGAGCACTGACCGGTTCTTGAATGCTTTCTGATTTACGTGGGAACTCGAATTTTTTAAACAAAACGTATTACCAAAATGAGAGATTAAGCATTGCGGTTTACTGAGTCGTTTACTGAAAGTCGCGAAGGCAATGCGGATGCGAAGGAGAGGGAAAGAATGCCGAGAAAAGAGAGTGAGAAGTGGGATTTAAGTGAGGCACCACGAATAGGAAGACAAGTGACGTTGGAAACCAAAAAAGGACCGTCCACAGCCTCTGTGGAAATTTCAAGCCAGATGAGAAGGAATAGTCAAATATGTCTGGGAGCAGTGTAACCCGTTCTTCAAGGTTTTCTGATTTCCGTGGGAACTCGACTATTTGAAAGAAAATGTATTACCAGAATGTCAGATTAAGCACTGCGCATTGCAGATTTACTGATTCACATAGAGCTGGCTTTTGCAACAACGTCCGAAATGCAGTTTGTGGACTCAGTCGGCACCATGCACAAATGATATTAGTTTGAAATTATATTGTGAAAAATAAAGGCCAACCAACCTGGATATTATTATGTAGAACCATCATTCATTAACTCACTAGAGCCCGAGAAAATAAAATATATTAAACCTACTAAGCTTCATTACCATCGTTCTATACAAAGCATTAAATGAAAAGGGAGAACAACAAAAGAAGGGTATTATTTATTGTGGTTTTACACAAACTCGTTGAATGGCACTCTTAATTGATGATATAAACGTTATTTCCGTGTATTTTTTCTTCCTTTCTTTAAAAAATTACACAAATGTAGTTGTTTTACATTTCTCGCATGACGTTAATATTCACATTACCTGCGATTTGTATACCCTATTACATTAGCGAGTACAAGTGTTTTAAATGATATCTGAAAACTTTTCTCAAAAACTCAAAAGTTTTCTGTAAAAATGATCTCGAAATACTGCAATTTTAGAAACGCTTAAACGTCGTTTCCTCGAAAATGGCTTTAACTTTTTCTTCAAACTTTTTGTACGAATAGTACTAAAAGCACTGAATAACATGATATAAACGCTATTTTGATGTATTCATTTGTTTCTTCAGAAAAATAACAATTTTTATTCACATCTCTCTCGTCGTTTATAATTACATTACCGGATATTTGTGTACAAGAGTTCTACTATGTTATTCTTAAAGTGGTCTCATATTTCAATTCTACCATTAGGGATCCCAAAAACTGCGTAAACATGTAAAATGACTGATACAGCTCGGAAGAGAGTGGAACAAAACCAAAAATTAGTCTAGAGTGAGGATGTAAGGAAAGTAACTAGTACGAAAAAGTTTGTGTCATTCTGTTGCGTTACTAGATTTATATATGCAAACTGGCATCAATCAACCTTAACGTGACAATTCTGTGGTGGCATCAGAGATTTTGTGGTACTTCATGATAAACTATCTAGGGTCAATGAGGTATCTACCACAATAGTAATAATTATAATTTTAATATGATTACATTTAACCAAACATGTATTTCGGGAACACTCTACCCATCCTCAGTGGTTCGAAGTAACAGAGATTAAATACATAAGTTTATAGAGAGTCGTCAAAATATGACGCCATTTTGTTCGTACGCTGTACGAATGCAGACAGGTCTGCCGAGATCCGGAGCCGACTTACCGTTGACTAACGGGGTTTCCCTCAACTAGGTATCCCTCCAACGGGGTATCGCCCCTGCCGGGACAAGTTGTAAGTCCTCGACCGGTCTCCCGTCATGTGGTGTGTGTGTGTGTGTGTGTGTGTGTGTGTGTGTGTGTGTGTGTGTGAGAGAGAGAGAGAGAGAGAGAGAGAGAGAGAGAGAGAGAGAGAGAGAAAGAAGAAGGGAAGATCGCGTGCGATCCTTGGCCCGTTTGTTAGGATACTGCTCCGGCATTCGCTTCGTGTTGATCGGAGAAACCACAGAAAACTACCGATCAGAACAGCCGGCCGCTAGAATTCTCCTCCAAACAGCGACTGAATTCGACCTATCTGACAAGATAGTGTCGGAAATCCTGCCGCCGTGGGGAGTGGGAACCTAGGACCTCTCGCTCAGAGGCGCTGCAGTGACATCAGTTGATGCACTGAGCCACCGCTCCCAATACCCCTATAGAAGTTTGTAACATTTAGCCTGCGACATTGGAGAGGGAAACCGGGAATGAGGGCTAACTGCGAAGGAGGGACCGCGTAGAGGGCGGGGCAGGGCGACCCCTCGGTCTGAAGGGAAGCGATGAGGCCCATTCAAGACAACTGATACGCGGCGCGCGGCGCCCAACTGCCCTGATGGATTTCGCTTCCTTCGGCCGCGCCCCCGAACGCCACCGCGCGGGAACGCCCGCGCTTCCCTTTGATAGAGGGGAAACTTGCAGTCCGCTGAATGGCACTTGGAGCGAGTTGGCCCCGGCGCCTTTCGCCGACGCCCGACCCTCCGCCTTAAAAATCTCGCCTTTCACCCGAGGGCACATTTCTACTCACCGGCTCTCAGAGGACACGTAAGACTTCTCCCACACCTAGCTGGGGACTTCAAGAAATTTTGGAACGAAATTCGTTTGCAAAAATTTTGAATTTAACTCAAATGTCAGGTTTACTTCTTACTTATAAACTCGTTTATTCACTCCAAGTTCCTCTCTAGATGTGTTGATCCGTTATAAACGTTTCATAAATTTCTAAGAAAAGTACATACGTGTGGTATTACTTTATGCAGAATGTTCAATGCAATATTTGAAACGCACTTATTTGCTATTTTCAAACGCACAAACTCCATTAATACACGGCATTTGAGTCTTCGATGCAGAAAAAAAAATTGCTTGGGAAAGCTTTTTCAGGGTTAATTTAGTAGTTACGTAGTCGTTACAAATAATATGAGAAGATGTATGCTGTTGTGTCTCCACTAGTTGCATTCTCGCATACTGCTTACGTAACATAGAGAAATAATATGAATCCTGTAGGGGAAAAAAGATTTTTTGACATAAAAACTTTTTTTGTTGGGCCCTCGTAAAGAAAAAGTGGATAATTATGAATCCTATACGTAGTAGATTACTTTCTAAAACAAGATTTGTGTTTTCAGAATCCACATTTTGTGGAAACTTGACGTCAAAAAGTCGATTGACGGAAAATAATCTGTCCATCCATCCGAGGTCAATGCTAGCGCCCAAACCGTTCACCTGATTTTCTCGTACAAGTCTTCCAAGTACAATACTGGTGATAGACATATTTAACTTGTTGCAATATGCTCGTAAAAAGCGTATCATTAAATAAGGTCACATTAAATTTTTCGAATATGTTAGTAGTATGCACGTAACATTGAGTGAAATATAGGCATTTTTTAAAATTTATTTATTAGTCCCAAACAATTAAACTATTTTGACAATTTCCATGAAAATGCATATACAAGTATACCAGTCGATCTGAACGAACTCAAGGTCCTGAGAGTTTGAAATGGATATTTTGATTTTGGGAGGTATATTATATGAAACCTTAAAAACATTTTCAAAATTTTATCAAGAACTGTTTCAAGTTTTGGAATGAAGCTTTGCCCCCGTATAGCATGAAGAACACATTAAGTAAATGGCTTGGGTCTGATTTTCGTTGAAATCCCAGGCTTTGTGAAAATTACAAAAGTTCAAATTTGTTCTGGGGTTTTCCTACATCTACAATAATAAAGATTAATATAATTCCGTAATTAAGTCTGTCCATGAAAAACACATTATCAAATTTCTTAGTTTTCAATTTTTCAAAAACATCAGTAGGTTTTTCGTAATTTTGCTGTATCCTAGACAAATTTGAAACAATTGTAAACAATTATTTTCTGAAAATCGGCTCCAATTTTTTCTTTCAATTTATTCCTCGTATGTAGCTAATAATGGCAAATAAATGGATGCTGATCATATTGTTTGCGAACTCTGTATTTTCAAAAATTGGAAACGTCAACAATTAAATCTCCAAAATCTCCAATTAAATCTCCAAATCTCCAACAATTAAATCTACACTATTGGTTAGAGTTTCTTTGTTAAATGTAATCAGTTCTAAAATATCAATTTTTTTAAGAAGGTCGTTCAGTTTTTTAAATGTGAGCAGCGTGATCAATCACACAATTCAGGCAAGGCAGGCACCATGGAATTCAAATGCCAGCGCAATTGCCGCATAGTCGTGGACAACGCCACCTAGGCTAGTGAGTTAAAGATACAGATAAGATAAATTTATTTAAACTGCAATTGGGTGTAACCAGGTGGCAGTTAATTAGATAAATAACGTAATAAATGTCATGCAAATAATATAATAATGGTAATAATAATGCTAAAACGGTAATAAGTCCTGAACTCCCACAGACTACTGGAGTTCAGAAGATAAACACTGAACATCTATTGAGGTGGCGAGTGCATGCGAAAAGACGGCCCCATTTTGCCTAGTGGAGTGAACCGTGACGGATGGCAGTATGACAGGGGAGGAGGAACTGACCCTGACGGTCATCACACGGTAGTGCCCAACCAGTGCCTGGACCGGAGAGAGCTTTTTGAGAGGCCGACTCGTCGACATGACTAACGGCTGTTAAGGTCAATTGCGCAGCCCCTTCCAGAAACTACAGTGAGTGGCAAAGTGAATTTTACTAGAACTTACATTAAAAGTGACAAATACTTACATTACTTACATTACAAGTGCCTAATAAGAATTTTTAATGGAACTTATTAGACGAAGAGAGATTACTTCAGTTAATATACTCATCCTGTTTAGTAAAGCAACTTGACAAGATCTTTGTTAGCATTGCTAAAAAAGAAATCAGGTTGTTTTAATCTTCTATAATATAAGTTTTTTTTATTTTTTGGTGTTTAATTTACAAATATAAATTCTACGTCCAAGAGGAAATATTATTTGGAGGAATAATTGTTTTTTGTGCGTGTGAAAGATAAGAGATCACTTTACACCACTGTCTCTCTTATATTATACAATTTATAGTGTATTTAATTTTTAGGGAAGAAGGCTTACATGTATAAGTAAACCTGAATATAATCAATGTAATTTGTAACATATGACATTTTTTAAAAACTGAATTAAGAATTAAGGGATTGGACATGCGTTCTCATGGTGTTTTTCCCCAATATTTCATTCACGGAGCCCCGAACTCACTTAATATCCCTCTTGATGCTAGTCTTCTCTGCAACGTTTTTCATACATTCTACAAACATATGGTTCCAGAAACAGAGAATGGTCTTAGTAGTTTAGTGCAATTTTGCAAATTTGCAAATTCGAATTTACAAATTCAAATTTGTAAATTCGATAATATTTAGAGGTCGGAAAAATATGTAGTATGAAACGTCGAAATACATACATTAATATGTAATGAAAACGGTATGAATATGTAATAAATATGTAAATTCGAATATAATATGTAATATTAAAATACTCTAATTATAAAACACATTTACACAATACGATATTACATTTATAACAAATTTTCTAAACAAATTGTAAAACTAACACAAACATTTTAAAAATCATTTGGAGAGCACAAGTTGATGCACTTCTTTGCACCATACATCTTTCTCGTCAGTAGAAAAAGCTTCATCGTTTGGTATCCAGGACCGTAGCCAGACCAAGGTGCAGGAACTTTGAGCGAGACTAGATGCTGTAGAAGCCAGCGTCCAAACTGGCGTTATCTACAACCGGCAAACAATCACTGCAGCGTGCAATATTGTTATCGAAGTGTTACACGACGGCGATCGCCAAAGTTTCGCGGAAATTAAGGTTAAAGATCACGAAACGCCTAGATTTCAGCAATAACGTTGGAAAAAATGCTGATTTTTTTAAAATAGTTCTTTTCATAAAAAATATAATAAAAATGAAAAAATCGTTAGAATAAAAAATATTTTGTGAAAATTGCAAAATATATATAATACGTAATATAGTAATAAGTAGGTAAAAAATATGTAACGAAATACAATATTGTGATATTGATATTGTGTTGAAAGCGACGATTCGACAATATTAAAATTTCAAGAATGGTAAGTAGAAAGACAAGAAATAAGTAATTACATAAAAATCCCGGGATCCTCTAGATACCGGGAGCGGTGGCTCAGTGATGTCACTGCAGCGCCTCTGACCCGGAGGTCCTAGGTTACACTCCCCACGGCGGCAGGGTTTTTGATACTAGCTTATCAGCTAGGTCGAATTCAGTCGCTGTCAAGAGGAGAATTCTAGCGGCTACCTACTTTGATGGGTAGTTTTCCGTGGTTTCTCCGATCAACACCAGGCGTATGCCGGAGCAGTACCCTAACAAACGGGCCACGGACCGCGAGCGATCGTCCCTTCCTCTTCCTTGTCTTTTCCTCTCCCCTTACAACACAGACTTACAGTAACATGCACTACACTACCACATATCCCGGGAGACCGGTCGGGAGCTTAGAGCTTGTCCCGGCTGGGGCGGTGCCCCGCTGGTGGGAAATACCTGGTTGGTATAGTCCTAGGTCCTAGCCGACGGTAGGTCGGCGCCGGATCTCGCCATCCAGTGAGTGAAGACCATCGTCACCTCCCGAGCAAAAACACGCAGTACACAAACAGGACTAATGACCATAGGAGTTGCCGCGCCCGGATTCACTATTCAATCAGTCAATCAATCAAATCCGGTCTCTAGTAACATTACTGTAAGGAAACGGAAGGGACAGTGGGCGTTCGGTTGGGCGGTTGGCTCCTTGGGCGCTAGAAGCAGCGTAGCGCCGGCGCTCAGCCTGCGTGGGCGGGAGGGCGGGGGTGGGGGGAGCGTGAAGTACGAGTTAATCAGCTGGCGCGGCGCCAGGCAGCGCCTCCGGCGGCCGCCCCGCGATTTATGCGCGCCGCGCGAAAGAGCGTGCGGGGGCGGGGCCGCCGTTCGAGTGCGTTATCGCCCGCGCCGCCCTTTCTTATCGCCCCGCTGTAATGAAGTCGCGGGTCAGCGGCGTAGACGCTGCGGGCGATGCACCCGCCCCCTCCCTTTTCGCCTCCTCAGACCGTCAAAATAATCAGACCGTTATCCTCAGTCCGTTATCCTCGGACCGTTATCCTCGGACCGTTATCCTCGGACCGTTATCCTCGGACAGTTATCCTCGGACCGTTATCCTCGGACCGTTATCCTCGGACCGTTATCCTCGGACCGTTATCCTCGGACCGTTATCCTGGGGCCGTTATTCTGGGACCGTTGTCCTGGGACCGTTATCCTGGGACCGTTATCCTGGGACCGTTATCCTGGGACCGTTATCCTGGGACCGATATCCTGGGACCGTTATCCTGGGACCGTTATCCTGGGACCGTTATCATTGGACCGTTATTGGACCGTTATCATTGGACCGTTATCATTGGACCGTTAATATCGGACCGTTATCATCGGACCGTTAACATCGGACCGTTATCACCGGACCGTTATCACCGGACCGTTAACATCGGACCGTTATCATCGGACCGTTATCCTCGGACCGTCATCCTCGGACCGTCATCCTCGGACCGTCATCCTCGGACCGTCATCCTCGGACCGTCATCCTCGGACCGTCATCCTCGGACCGTCATCCTCGGACCGTCATCCTCGGACCGTCATCCTCAGCTCGTCAACAATAAAATAAAAAATAAGTGTCATTCGGCAGTGCGCTGGGTTTCTCCCGATGCAGAATGGGAGTTTGTTCTGCGCGGCCCGGCTTAATTGGAATAAGCATCAGAAATTCTTTCATTCTTTAATTTTCCCCCTGGAGTGTTTCAAAAAATGGTTAAAAAATCTCATTTCCAGCAAACTCCTTGTATTTTCGAAAATTGCAAAAGGTGACATTGCAAAAGTACAGTACGGAAGAAGGAGATTTTTGACTGAAATAAAATCTGTTCTAAAACCACAGTTCTTTAAAGAGGTCATGTAAAATCTTTTTGAAAAAACCTGTCGTTTTGGGTAATTTGGGCTTGGTATTTATGTAACTTAAAAAAACAATTTCTCAAAAACCGTGCAAAATATTTGCTTAGATTTTTTCCGCAGAAAGAACAAGGGTCGCTTAAAACAATGGCGCAGGTCTCATTCTCGTTGAACTCTCCAAATTTTTGAAAATTGCGAATTTAAAAATAACCGGAGAAAGTAGTATCATTAATTTTTAAAAAAATATTTCCTTTTTACATTTTAAAAGTAGAACTTTTCAGTATACTTCGTATTCGCTATTCTCTCAGGCATTACACATGAAGTATATTATGAGGCGACTTTATACAAGAATATTATAAACCTAAATTTATATGAATTTAATATAATTGATGTTCTCGTCTACGTTTGTGTGGTCGTTACTGTATGATTGAGTGTATTTCTATTTACCAAGAGTTTTGGAGTTCTGTATTCTGTTCTATTCTCTCGTTCTAACATTCTGACCTCGAGCACCGAAAGGTTGAGCGTCCTGCGATCACCGTGAGATGGACTGACACATTCAGAGAATTGGTTCTGACGGCTTAAGAAATAGATGACATGTCACTTGCTATAGCATTACGGAACTAAGCAATAAACATCAGGAGACTTTCATGTTAATATTCAATTTATTATGCCTTCATTTACTGCATATGAGCCAATGGAATGTGTACAAAAATGTAAGTCATTTATAAATATTTGACATTTCTTTTCGAATGGGTAACAAAGAAGAATGTCATAAACTTTTCAGTGGTCGCGTGGATTATTATTGTAAGACAGTTTCATTCATTCTCTGTTTACAACGATACTTAACAAAACTTTGGTGAGGTTTTTTAGCACCTATTGAAGACGGTCCCATTTCATTTTTGTCATGAAATATGACTAACGTGATTATTGCTGCGTTTGCAATATGCTGAGGAAGTAGCTTAGGCTACAATATTAGTCCGCGCGACCACTGGCGCTGCAACTTCTTTGTTTGTTTATTTATTTTTTCTTGTTTCTTTGTCTTGCTTGCCCTGAGGCCTTCGGCAGACATGTAAGACTGGAACAGTGGTTGATTTGTATGGAGTAGGTTTACAGGCTAATTTTTTATCGTGGTTATTTCATTTTATAAGCGCATTACATTAAATGAAAGACTAACGGTTCACACTTTGTTTAAGGAGGGTCAACAAATTCTCTGGTCAGTTTCCTTTTCGAACGTTTCCTATGATGGTTCTGTTTACATGTTCTGAGCGAGAAAATCGACAATGAGCCTAAGGGTTTCGTGCTTTGTGGAGAGTTTCTTTGCGGGTTGGCAGTTCTGGACTTTCAGAGTGGTTGTACTGTGCAATCGGTGTGAAGAGAAAGGTGTATGAAGCTATGACTACGTATGAAGAGAATATAGCCAGAGGAAGAAGATTTGTATTACGAAGATAACAGCGAAGACGAATTAATAGAATCTGTTCGCAGCAGGGAGTCTAAACAGTAGGCTACAGTCGAACTGAAGACGAACAAATGCCTGGTAACACAAATAGATACTTCTTAGCAAACACGGCCGAAATTGGAATAAATTAGCATTGCCAGAAAAGTTTCCAACTCTTGTATCAACCCGCACATTTAAATCGTGTTTGTTTGAAAACGACCACGACCAAACGACAGACGACCAAACGACAGACGACAAGTTATATAATATTTCGTAGCTTTTATAATTTACCCACATATTAATAAGTTATCTAATATTTTGCAACAGATTACTTTTGGACGCCCTTTTCTCTCTACATATTAAGGAAAATACGATTTGCTCAAAACAATGTTAATAACATTTTATGCAAACGGATTACTTTCCTGTGAATGACCTTGGCTGTCCAGGTGACGCCGCGTCTAAGGCTGTGTTGCCGACGTTTCGTCCCTGCTCAGACCAGCCCTGAGGAAGACCACGACAAGATGGTCGAAACGTCGGCAACACAGCCTTCGACGCGGCGTCACCCGGACAGCCAAGGTCATTCACATGACTCCGGCCGCGGAAGCCTACGACTTCAGATTACTTTCCTTGTGACCACTCGCGTTACGATATCCAGCGCGACAACTGAAGAGATAATTCTTTCCAAAAAACTACTTTTCCTTTTTTTTGCTTTTCTTAAAATAATGTTGATCTGCTTCAATTAAGCTGAATTTGCAGCAAGTATACAAAATATTCTTGCTTTTTCTCGCCCGCCTAAGGTAAACTACAAATTCAGCAAACATGTTTTCGTATGCAGCAAAAATTCGTCGTGATATGCCGAGCGCACTTTATGGTTACTTTCCCCGGTGCAGCTTGCGCACGCACATCCTATTCTTCATGTGGAGGGGAAATGAGAGGAGGGCCAGGCACTCCAGAAGGCACGTAGCTAGAGCGGGCGCATTTAGACATGCTTGTTCTAGACTGAGCCAGAGAGATACAGCAAAACATTCTTAGTTTCTACCAGCCTGTTCGGTGAAGTGATTATATTACACAATAAATATGTGTAGAGTAACATATTATTAGTTCATAAACTACGCTCAGAATGTATGGGATATGCGGAAGCACAGAATGTATGAGAATGTATGGGTAAAGTACGTGAAATATCTAATGAATGCTACAAAAAATGTTCATTAATTCCCGGATGCCGTGTACATGTCGAGATGAAATGAGTTGACTAGGAATCCAGTTTGCCTGGTCCCTGTGCCTTCACCGATTATCAACCGCCTGCGTATGGGCACCTGGGCACCTTTCTTTTGACAAAGTTCCTACCTTCAATTGGAAACTCAAAATCCAATTTGTTATCAGTCCGATTCATTTCGATGATATCAGTTCGACTGGATCTGTGCACCTCACACACTTCCTTCGGTCCAATTGAAACCCAAATAGCATTGGACATCATCCATTAAACTGTTTTTTTCCACTCCCATTGTATAATGCTATCATTTTTTGGTTGCAACTAGTTGCATAATGAAATTCATTTCGCTATAGATATCATTATGATACAGATTCTTGATCAATCACAGAGAATTTAACAAACCAAGCATTGACAATTAATCATTGAAAATCATTATATAATGTTTGTAAATGTTTTGTTCGAATCGGTACATTAAAATTGCATTTGGTATTATATTACGCTCGACAGTTTTAATTTCTTTTATTATTAGTATTTCTTGTATTATTAGTTTTTCGTGGTATATTATTTAAAATAAATTGGATCGTACTTTCCCTTTGATCTTATTTGACTAGCGCAGTACTCCCTCGCAAGCAGACTGGTAACCATAGCCACCTGCGGCAGCATGCGAGGGTAGCTTAGGTGGCCTTGGCTGAATCCTACTTGTCAACTGCCTCGAAACGATTCAAAATAAAGTTTTAAAACTTATAAAAGTCGTAGAAAAAGTACCGTATAAAACTCGATGTAATGGGTATTAATACACTAGTGTGAAGTTTACGATACGTGCACGTATCGTCTTATTACACTCGTGTATTGATAGCCATCATTACATCATCGTTTCATAATGTACTAAATAGACACCTCCCACGCCACTTTTCGTTCGATTCCACAGTGCCAGTAGGAACACCTAAACCCAAAATTCTATTGACGTCATCCATCCCACTCCTCTCACGTCACCTTCTGTTGAACTACTTCCTGTATTTGGCAATTGTAGATCCAAATTGCTTTGGATATCTTCCATCCAACTGCTTCCGGACACCTCCCACGTCTCCACACCTCCAAACTCCTTGCCTTGCCTCCGTCAACTGCCAAGGTCATTAGTCCCGTAAGTGTAGTTCATATATTTTGCTCGGGAAGTGGCGGTTATCTTCCCACGCTGGATGGCGAAATCCGGCACCGACCTATCGTCGCCTAGAGGAGTTTTTCTTAATCAGGTGTGTCTCAGCAGCGGGCACCGCCGCAAGCCCTAAGTTCCCGACCGGTCTCCCAGCACGTGTGGTTGGGTAGGACAAGGAATAGGAAGGAAAGATCGCGCGCGGCCCGTGGCCTGTTTTTTAAGCTACTGCTCCGTCATTGGCCTATGTTAATCGTAGAAACCACGGAAAACTACCGACGAAAATAGCCAGCCGCTACAATTCTCCTCCCGACGGTGGCTGAATCTATGTAGCTAATGACGAAAATCCTGCCACAGTCGGGAGTAGAATCCTAGAATCACCCGGTCAGAGTAACTACAGTGGCGTCAGTTGATGCCCTGAGCCACCTCTCTCGCAGAGTTAATATAGAAAATCCGTTCTCTGTGTGGAGTGGAACCCGAGGAGCTCACGGTCAGAGGCACTGCAGTGACATCAGTCGAAGCCCTAAGCCACCATTGCAGGTGTAAGAGACGAAGTGCCAACCAGACGCACCCGAAACACAGAGAACTCGTCCAGTGGGGGGGGGCGCGTTCGCACGGGCCGGGCGGCGCAGGTGGCGGCGCCTGAAACTCCGCCCCGCCCCTCCGCGCCTAATAAGCGCCGACGCGACGCGACGTACAAATGGGTGCTTGCGCCAACTTTCTCCGGAGCTTTACTTATTGCCACGGCTGCACGGCCGTGGAGGGGGCGGGGGGAGGTGGCGAAAGCGGTGGCGATGGCGAGGGGGCGGGGGTGAGGAAGGTTGGCGATGGCGCGGCGGGGGCGGGGCGGGGGTTGGAGGGGCGGGAGCAGGGCCGAGGGTGGTGGCGAGGGGGGAGGCGAGGGGGGAGGCGAGGAGGTAGGCGAGGGGGGAGGCGAGGGGGGAGGCGAGGGGGGAGGCGAGGGGGGAGGCGAGGGGGGAGGCGAGGGGGGAGGCGAGGGGGGAGGCGAGGGGGGAGGCGAGGGCGGAGGCGAGGGCGGAGGCGGGACCAGGTGCGGGGCGAGGGCAGTGGTGAGCAAGGACGAGAGCGGCAGCGGGGGCGGGGGCGACGCCGAGGGTGGGGGCGCGGGAGGGGGCGTGGCCGCATGCAGGGCAGGTGCGACGCTCCTCGCCCTCGACGCAGGGCCCTCGAGCCGCTGCGTGCTCTTGTCGCTTTTGCGGGATGTGCCTCTGCCTCTTTTCTCGGCGCAGCTAGCCGCGTACTTTACGTTACAGATGAACAGATTTGTTTGCACATTTTACCCTTCTACAATTCATCCTGACGATATGTAGCAACACCACTTTCAGGATTTTTGTTTCATCGACTACTTGGCCGGGGGTATGAGAATAAGATAGGCAAATCTGCCCCCGGGGATAAAAACATTGTGTGTGCAAAACCGGAAATGAAGTGAAAAAAGGTTTTCACCAGATTTAAATCAATTTACCCGGAGTATTCCGTACAAATGAAAAAAAAACGCGTTTTTTTTGCTTCTTATACAAGTTAAGGTATTTTTAACTACATTACGCTTATGAATACTGACTCTAATTATCCTTGCGATTTTCTTTAGGTTATAAAGATGTTTCGAGAATTTTATCGGACATTACATACTTTTTTGTCTGACCCCTCCCGTTTCATCTGTCCGGCAGTGGAGGCCTTTCCAGTAGCTACGCTACCACCCCATAGTTCGCAGGAGAACTGGGATACTGAAGCTCCACCACAAGCTTCATGATCTCGCGAGGTCATGAACATGAAAGATCATGAACTCGCGAGGTCATGAACATGAAAGATCATGAACTCGCGAGGTGGAGTTATTGTTATAATGGTTATTGTTATTATTGCAATAATGGTTATTATTGTCATTGTTAGTATTATTCTTATTGTCATTGTTGTTATTATTCTTGTCATTGTTGTTATTATTCTTGTTGTTATTGTTATTCTTATTTTCACTGTTATTGTTATTCTTATGCCATTGTTGTTATTATTATTATTATTCTTTTTGTCATTATTGTTATTGTTATTACTGTTATTATTTATCATTTCCAATTCCACCTTCATCTTTCTGCAGAAACCCTCCTCGCTTGGGTCCCTATTGCTGCCAACAGAGCGAATCTAATAGTCGCTTGCGTCCCTCCCCGCCCTTGTCCGGCTTCCATCCCATTATTCCGCATCTTTGTCTCCGCGCTGGCGCTGCGCACGCCTTTACTGCCGCTCTGTTTACTACCTCTGCGCCCCCGAAGCGCCTCGGCGTCTGCCGGGCGTCGTCAACGCCAGGGCGCGCGACGACGCTGCCGAGTTAAACGCCAACGTGCAAATTTTATTATTCTCGGGCTTGGGGTCACGATAAACAAGATGCGAGTTCTTCCTGCAAAGTAGCTTACTCTAGGAACAAAAATTAACATTTTTTTTAAGTGTTGGATTTATTTTCGCGTTAGAAGTATGCGTCGTTTTATACAGTAGTATCCGTAATGGTTGTCGTAAGACCATACCGTACATTCCATTTTCTGTTTTTCACGGAACTTTTACTTCTTATCAAGAAAAATAAACGTACATAGCTTTCCCACTAATTATTAAATGCCTATGGAATGGCAATATGGATTTAGTTTTGCGATATTAGCAGCTATCCAAAGTTGATGAGCCCGAGTTCGAAGTCTACGCCATAAACTCTCAGATGAAAGACAGAGGTAGACGTTTTAAAAATAATAGAAAGTGTGAAAATTGGAAGACAGAGACACAGTCATACAGACATATATAGAGAGAGGTAAGAGAGATACACGGAGAGACACACAGGAAAAGAGAGAGAAAGACAGACAGGGAGATGGCTGAAAAGGGGACACAGAGAGAGAGGGTGGAAAAGGCGATAGAGAGAGAGGGAGAAATAATTGCTTTAATAATGATTTAGGTTGTGATGGTTGCTTAAAAACCTTATAAGGTAATTTCTTGAATTCACGCAATTAATTAGGGGAAGGGTTCATGGGTGTTAATTAAAATACTAGTTTACCAACATTTGAGAACTTTATTGTTCCTCCTCAGAGCTATGAAACACATAATTGCAATGTTACTACAAAGGTATGTTACAAAAGTAAATAGAATATGAACAAAACAAAACAAAAAGATATCATAAATTATTGTACATGAAAAAGAAAAGAATGCTCTACAATAAAACACGCTTAAGACAAAGGTGCAGAACTCATTTTTGTTGAAATTGCTGATTTTTCCAAAATTGCTCGTGTGAAAGCACTCAATGGCTTAATGCTCTGTCAATGTATTCTTGAAAGAAGATCATGTACAATTTTGTGAAAATATATGTAGTCTTTGTGTTATTATGCATCTAATGTAAGAAATTATAAGTTTTTTTCTAAGTCAGCTATAGGTTTGTATATTACATTTTCTCCTCAAATCTATCAAAAGACGATAAAAAGAATTGATGGTAATCTCATTTCCGTCAAACTCTCCGTATTTTGAAAAATTGCAAAAAACAATTACACTTCAAAACTACAAAATTGTAGATAGAGATTTTGGCCTGAAACAAAAACTGTTCTATATTATCAATCTCTTTAAAAACGGTCTTGTACATTTTATTGAAAAATACGAGAAGTTTTCCTGTATACATTTTTCTCAAAAACTGCTCCATTTTTTTAATGTTTTCCCACGAATAAAACAAGGGCGCTTAAAGTAAAGACGTAGGTCTCATTATTTTATCTCTCCAATTTTTTGAAAATTGCGTGTTGGAAATAATGAGCGGGACAATTGGAATTTTAAGCATCGGTCCCAGTTGACTCGTCAGGCGCTTGGTGCACCGGCAAGGAGCATGGTGCGTTAACTCGGTGGACCTGAGTTCGAGTCTCGTCTAGGAAAATAGTTTTCGCTGGTTTAGTAGTATAATATTGCGGATCCATTACAAATAATGCGAGAAAGTAATTACTGTTGTAGAACCACAAGTTTCGTTACCTGGGTCCGGCATCCTGGGCCCATTTGAACATGTTTTTTTCTAATTTTGGCAACGAAATCGAGATTTGGCATGAGTATGCGGCAGTAAGTTTTTCTGTGTGAAATTCAGCACGATTAAACTACTTTATCTTCTTACAAACTGAGAGCGAGAAAATACAAAATCTAATTCCTAATTAGATTGAACATCTAAATCACAATTTATGGCATCCAAATAGACCATAACCTTAGCAGCAGTCGTATGTCACCCGTCAGTATTAACCCCTTCTGCATCAATTTGCAATTTGCTCCAGATTAAGAGACTTTCGACTGAAAATATTCTCATACTACTACTACTACTGTGGAGTCTTTTTTGACCGCAACATTGAATTTCGCACATCAAACACAAATACTCATGAGTCATTTACACATTATCTGAACATTCGAAGCTTCTAAGATATTACACGTAACATAACTGAGAGAACAACTCTCTGCGAATTATCTTCAAAAACACAAACAGTTGGGGTAAAAAATTTCCCTTACTTACTTCAGGGTTAATGTAACGTGTATTATTCTGTGATTTGTAAATTTGAACTAAAATAAAATGAAATTCAATAAAGCTATCTAAAAGCAATGTATAGCACATGTGGTATAAATTATTTCATTTTGTTCGTTTCTACTCACAAAATAAAATACAACTTTTACCATTCGTTTCATATATAAATATTATTAAACTTCTTTTTTCAATTTTTGTTGAGTTTTATAAAAGTAATTTACTATTCTCTCTGTCACATTTCTATACATTATTTTCTTTCATATTCATAAAATCAATAAATCAAGCGCTTTCATTCTCATTCAGTCGATACTTTTGAATGAACTTCACTGGCACTAACGTTGTACATTTTAAAAATTGAGGCATATGTCAGGCTAATTTCCTTCTTTGATCTCTCTGTGTTTAAGGAATACAAACACCTGTGTGAGAGTGAATTGATTGAATAAAGGTCAAATGTTTAGATATGCTGAAATAAGAGATCTTTTAAATCTTGATTTTAGTGTGCACTCCCTTCAGTCTCTACATTGTTACGAATACCTTTTCATTATTTTGCCTCAAGCAGAGGAAGTCAGTAGGGACTAGCATTCGTCTCTTTGCCGTCTCACAGATACAAACGAGTAAATGAAGGGAACCAAGCGAAATGGCTCAGGGTGAAGCGTGCTGACTGCGCATTTGGAAGACTCGGGTTCAATCCCCGTGCTGGCCTTCCTTACCGGGGTGTTCGTGAATTCCCTCGGTCATCCAGACGAATGCTAGGATGAATCTACTGAAAGGCCACGACCGAGAAACGGACGTCGCTAGGCGAATTCGTTAGCTACACGAAGTCACGAAGGTTAAGCTAATTCGATACATCTATCGCCTGGTACCTGGTTGGGTCACCGACTAGGAACTCCGGAATCTAACGACGACGAGGCAAACTGCCCTTTATGGGACATATAGCGGCTAAATGCAAATACAAAATAATGAGCACCGGTTTGGTTTAAAGCCCTTGCACGCTTAACTTGTCCCGCTCCATCGCTCACTCGATTGCGTCAGCCGCAGCAGCCAGAGGCGCAAGAGGGCGTGGTGTGGCACTTCCCGCTATCTATCTATCTATCTATCTATCTATCTATCTATCTATCTATCTCTATCTGTGTCTGCGTCTCTGTCTTTTTCTCTGTGTGTGTGTCTCTGTATGTGTCTCTCTCTGCCTCTCTCTCTGCGTCTCTTTGTGTGTGTGTGTGTGTGTGTGTGTGTGTGTCTCTCTCTCTGTGTCTCTCTCTCTCTCTGTGTGTGTCTCTCTCTGTGTGTGTCTCTCTGTGTGTGTGTGTCTCTCTCTGTGTGTCTCTCTCTCTGTGTGTGTCTCTCTCTCTGTGTCTCTCTCTGTCTCTCTCTCTCTCTCTCTCTGTGTCTCTCCCTGTGTCTGTCTACGTCTATCTATTTATCTGAACTTGACGCAACAGCCCGCGTATGGGCCATGCCCTATCAGCAGCGTCCCGGTCTCACCGCCATGGATTAAGGGGGTACGTGTGGTTAGCACAAAGACATCCCCACGCCGTATTCTGGTCTTCTCAACCCGAGAAGACTGTTGTCTTACCATCACACAGCAACATATCTGGAACACTACAAGGAAAACGCACATTAAAATCTTGCCCCGACCGAGAGTCGAACCCTGGGTCTATGGAAAGTGAGCGCACTGCCCAATGAGCTAAACCGCGAGGAGAAGCCACTTGGCCAAAATATTTACCGTGTCATAAATTTTAATTAACAGGACGTCAAATACTTTATGCGCTTTCCAGCAATTAAAAGTGCGCATTGCACGCAGTAATTACATCACATGTCTTTGGAGTCACAACTGTTAATTATAGAGCGGAGAGTTCAGTGATAGTTAATATGCGTAAGTCCCGCAATTTATCTAAAGGTAAACCCTCGCCAAATTTTTCATGGCCACCTGAACACACAAACATTTATCATACAAATTCCTTTTCAGATGGGGATATACAGATGGGATACACACACAACCCCTTCAACTTTGTATTGATTCATAGCGATATCGAGATTATAACTTACTTCGATTTGAAACATACTGAAATACAATTAAATTATTCTGTAAGAAGTTCTCTCTCTCTCTCTCTCTCCTCTTCTCTCTCTCTCTCCTCTTCTCTCTCTCCTCTTCTCTCTCTCTCTCTCCTCTTCTCTCTCTCTCCTCTTCTCTCTCTCCTCTTCTCTCTCTCCTCTTCTCTCTCTCTCTCCTCTTCTCTCTCTCTCCTCTTCTCTCTCTCTCTCCTCTTCTCTCTCTCTCCTCTTCTCTCTCTCCTCTTCTCTCTCTCTCCTCTTCTCTCTCTCCTCTTCTCTCTCTCTCCTCTTCTCCTCTCTCCTCTTCTCCTCTCTCCTCTTCTCCTCTCTCTTCTCTCCCCCTCTCCTTTCTCTCTTCCCCTCTCTCTCTTTCTTTTTCTG
The DNA here is from genome assembly GCA_011170035.1 of Teleogryllus occipitalis. Lineage (NCBI taxonomy): Eukaryota > Metazoa > Arthropoda > Insecta > Orthoptera > Gryllidae > Teleogryllus > Teleogryllus occipitalis. The sequence continues at coordinate 160,492 of BLKR01001892.1, read as the reverse complement.
CATTCTCAAAGCTTGTAAACGAACAAACTCCATCGAAGTACGTTATTTATTTTTATTATCACAATACTAAATCCCAATAATCTCTATGTGCTTCAGATGCACGTTTCTTTGCAAACCTATCATTTAAACGTTCAAAAAACATACGATGTAAACGAAAGGAACTCTCTGCTTGGATTACCGATATCCTGTGGAGATTTTTGTAGGCACATTAATTTTTTACTGTACAGCGCATTCAATGAGAAAATTCGTTCTTGATGTTTTACCCTTGTCGTGCTCGACTATGTTCCATTCATCACCCCTCGTGCACCGGAATGGTGGTCCCAGCAGTAAACAGTGAATAGCATCGATTGAAAACATGAGCGATCCCGAAAGAATAGGGGCGGTCTAAGGACAGGCGGTGGGCTGGCGACTTCAAAGTGGAGAGGGAAGCCAGAGTGCGGCCGCAGGCTGGACGCACGCACAAAAACGTATTTGGCTGTTATCTGACGGAGCCTAGACTGGAAAGGACATAAATAAGTCAATAAGCAAACAACGATTTAGTTAATCTGTAATTTAAGTTAAGTCAGTTAACAGTTAAGTAAATAAGTCATAGTCAGCTGTTAAGTAATAAGTACATAAATAAGTGGATAAAATAAAATGAACTGAAACTGTTAAAGTAAGCACAATGAATGAATGGCTTATTTTACGTGGCGAGACTCAGGCCATGAGGCCTGCTCTTCCGTCTGACCACGCAAATTTCGCTACGCTCCTTTCACCTACTAGGGAAGAAAGAAGGTATTACTTGGGCGACCAAACAGGCGATTTTAATAGAGCTCAGAGGCTTCTTTTAGGCTTGAGGATCTTTTACGTTCAGAAAATCTATTATCAGGGGACAGACGGCTTTACTTCCCCTCCGAAGGAAGGAGTACGAAGGATTTTTTCGCCCTTAAAAATCCACGGCTTTGGTCGGGCTTGAACCCGCAAACTTATATAACACCCCGATACGCTAACCGTTACACCATCGCCGCCGCCACATTAGGGAGCAAAGGGGAGTGGATGTCGGAAATGTAAGAGGCGATGGTGCGGACGATCTGTGGCGCTGTTTGATTTCAGGTGCTGAGGAGGCCAAACACTGGAAGGAGAATGCGTGACGTCCGCTCCAGGAAATAAATAGTTTTAAAACGCATGATAGATTAGCGTGTACTCGGCTTCTGACGGCAGGTTTTTCCCCTTTCATGGTTTTTTCCTCAGCCGTACCTTATGGTCTCTTTTCCCCGGTTTTGATGTGATGGAGAGACCATTTGGGGCGAATACCAGAATTCAAAAGGTTAGAACGCGATAGGATGTAGGTATTGTAGTGGCTTAACCGGGAGCACCCTCAATAGGTAGTCTAACTCCTGTGCCCGCAAAGTATCTCTCAGATATAGCTGAAACTGTTTGTGAATGCGAATGATCTGAAGGTCCATTTACTGAAATACATATTTTATGCAGTATGTACATGTCCCACAATGCGATTGCTAATTAATCTTAAAATAAAGATTTCTTGTCTGAATACTTACGGTGAGAAAGGTAAAAAGTGACAAAGTACACGGAAAATTCATTAACCATCATATTATCCTATTAAATAATATTAAATACGATTTTCACAAATTATTTTGGGATGTTCTAAACAAATATCTATTTTACTTTTTCACAAAAATATTTAAAAAATCTTCGTATTTTTTCTATTTTGCAAGATCCGCATTTTTTTAAATTTCCTTACAGATGGCTTCTGCTCACCTTTCTCTTTGATATGAAATTGTGACAGTAGATTGTAGACAAGGCTAATTATTACGTTTTCTGAATAGGCACTTGCCATAGACATGGATGAAAATAATGTCATGATACGCACCACTCAGGCCAGAAGCTCACAGTGCACTGGCGTCATTGCACTCAACATATATGACAGATATCGCGCAGCACAGCGATCAAGTTTCAACATGCTCCCAGGAGATGATTCAGCGAAACGAAAAAAATAAAAGGCCAGACGATCTCAAAAAATTGCAATGAAGGAATACAAGAAATATTAGACGACTAGTGCATCGCATTAATTCAGGAATATAAAAGGGAGAGGCCGGTGTAAAGCAAACAGTGGTTGGTCCACATCGAAGTTGACGAGGCATATGCAATTAAATTATAACGGTTTTGCTTCTTCTTACAGAAAAAAATTCTCATATATCCAACTTTGGAGAGCTCAAGTAGCACATATTTAGCAACACAACAATTGGTTGGCATTATATGTTGCAAAAACATGTTGACAGAGGGCTCCAACGGCTCCTATGCGCAATAAGCACAATGATTGCTTGAGGCTTGATTGCTGAGGCAATCAAACACAATGATTGATTTTATTAATATGAGACACAGCAAAATACATTAGCAACCCGCACTGAGAATTCAATTATGACCTTTGGCCGACGATATTTTCGAAGCTGCCTGGTGTTAGAATTTGTGACACTGAAGCGATATATTCTTTTACAAAAGGGAATTAATTTCCAGAACTTTGTACTTCCTACGTTCACTATAGCCGAGGTTCAGGTTCGCTATAACTGAATCTTCTTATGGTTATTTGTAATGTAAGTGGAACGGGACCAGTGACTTACGTTCACTATAACCCATGGTTCGCTTTATCCGACTTTAGTTCACTGAAACCGGAGTCTGTATTTGTTTTCTTCTTAACAAGCATCGGCAATTCTGCAGTGACGTCATCAGAATTTAAAACCTCTGATTGGATAACGTATCCCCTTTCCCCTGTCAGTTGCTACCTGTCAAGTAGACAAATATTATTCGTGATATCGTAGGCTTCCGCGGCCAGAGTCATGATCTGGGCTGTCCGGGTGACTTCAGGGCTGTACTGCAAATATTATTCGTATAATTCCTCTGTTTCGGCGGTGGCACATGCGTACAGTTCGGTTCCAAGTTTTCCGGTCCTGTGAGAGGGGTCTAAGTTTCTCCGCGGGGTGAAGGGAGCGCGATAAGGTGATGGGCTGTAGGATTTGTTTGACAGACGTCCGTGAGTCACACATGGGCTGTAGGCAAGGGCTTGCGCGTGCTTGGTCAATGCATTGGTTTCGCAAACATCAGCTCAGTTTTGGTTCAGAGTGCGCGAATGTTAGATGCGAAATGGCGAAGCGGAAATCAAATTCGACAATTTATAGTGAAGGTCGGTTCTGCATCAGGCGACTACCATGGTCAGATGAATCAAGAAAATTTTGAAAATTGGGTGAGAGAAACATTATTACAATAACTGCCTTCTAAGGCAGTAACTGTTCTTGATAATGCTCCATATCATTGTGTTAGCCAATAAAACCCCAACTGCATATGCATTTTAATGCGCGACATGATTCAATGGTTGAATGCAAAAGGAATGCATGCTAATGAAAACCTGAGGAAGCCTGAATTATACCAACTAGTTCTGCAACTAAAACCTCAGAACAAGACATACAAAATTGATGAGCTGTTTGCCAGTAGCGGTCATTCTGTTATCCACCTTCTGAATCCCATTGAAATGGCATGGGCAAAAATTAAGAGACTTATAAAGGAAAGCAAAGAAGTTCTTAGAGCTTACAAACTGGGCTATCATTAAAGTCACTATTGAAGACTGGAAGGGTTACTGCGCTCTTGTCATGAAACTTGAAAATGAATACTGGAGGAGGGACGGTCCAGTGCCAGATATTATAGAGAGTATTGTTATAAATATGGACTCGGATATCGAGTGTGAAGACACTGAAAATAGCGATAGTTCATCAGTGGAGAATGAGTAGGTAAGGTCAATGTCTTTAACTCAATAGTAGTGTCCACCTCTTCCCCCACTCCCTACCGTCGCTTCCTTTCTGTATCCCCACTCTACCCCCTCTCCTTCGCTCTGCGACTGACACAGTGAAATGGCATGACGTCACAGAGCCGGAGACATCAGAACTGAACTGTACGGCCAAAGCAACCTCTGTTGGCGCCTGTCGAGACGTGATGAACGCCTCGAAATGGCCTCCGGCGAACTCTGTCGGCCGGCAGTCGAAGTAGCCGCCGGCTCTGTCGTCTCTCTGCGACTCTCCTGCGGCGGGCCTTTTAAAGGGACGTAAGCAATCACGACACCCTATCCCCATGTGTAACTGAAATAGTTCTAATAACATGACCCACAACTTGAAACAATCTAATAGCGTTTTCCATTCGTTGCACTGAAACCCTCCCTAGTGCAAGGCAAAAACGTCATCGCTCCGCAACAGTGCTGCCCCACACGCCAGAAGAACAGCCACGAATGAAACGGATTCCGGAACTGAGTCAGTGCGTGTGTATCAAAGAGTACGGTTTGTTTTTAGTGTGCGCTGCGCAATGAAATTATAGACAGCCGTTATAATTTTTTAATAATTATTATTTTTGACAAAACTTGTAAGAAGCATTTTGCTAATTCTGCTCTTTAATTAATAAATTATTATCGTGTGATTTTTTCATTTAAAAATAGCGAAAACTTCAAATGCGTATCTGTCGAATTTTCATTTTTCGAGATTTGCCAGTGATCGATATATAACACTAGATTTTAAACCGAAAGGTTTCTGCAGAATTGTTTGATTGTTGAAAACCATAAAATTATTAACAGTAGCTTTTAGGAAAATACAAACCTATTTTCCGAACATAGCATATGTCACAAAATTATTTTAAGACATTTCTTGTAAAACATGATATACTCCGTCATTCGAAGTGTTCCTTCTTGACACAAGATCCTCGATTGCCTTCACAATTACACCACGAATCCAAATCAACATTCATCAGTTTTGTGCCTAACCTCAAAATTGCCCGGTACAATGGACTGCACTAACAAGCTCCTCAGTGCAGGTTAGGGCGCCCCGAGTGCGCCCTGGTTCCGTGTCATTGTGCGAATGGAACATGCGCCCCTTTGCACTGGTGCGCCCTAGCAGTAAAATGGAACACGAAAGATGTCATGAGCGCGCACTGAGTGCATACCAGGGCGGCAAATGGAAAACGCTGTAAGACAAATATAGAGTATGAGCTCGGAATAAAATATATTAAAGACAATCAACAATAAATTACGTATTCCAACCTCGAAGGTCATCATTGTACTGAATCAAATGTATCCAATGTAAATATTAAAGTATATGAAAATTATTTTCAACGTATATAGTTTCATACAAGGTTTTGCATATATGGTATTTACTATTATATCTTTTTCGCTACTGCTTACGTAGAAAAAGTATTGTAATGCTGCGAGGAAAAAAGAGCGGGTGCGAATGCCGTGTTCCCGCTGGGGTGGTGCCCCGCTGGTGGGAGATACCTGGTTGGTACATAATTAGTAGAATGATATAGGTCGATTTTGAATTTTTGGGAAGTGTCGATGCCAGCTGCTTGACTCGTCATCTCTCACCCCGCCATTGCCCCGACTGCAGCTCCTGTTCCTGCAGCAGCCGCCCGCACCGGCCAGGCCACCGCCCCGCCCGCCACCCTGCCCGCCACCCTGCCCGCCGCCCCACCGCCCCTTCGCCCCGCCCGCCGCTCCGGCCCACCGCCCCACCCATTGCCCTGCCTCGCCTGCTGGCTCCGCCCGCTGGCCCGCACGCTGGCCCGCACGCTGGCCCGCACGCTGGCCCGCACGCTGGCCCGCACACGCTGGGCCCGCACGCTGGCCCGCACGCTGGCCCGCACGCTGGCCCGCACGCTGGCCCCGCACGCTGGCCCGCACGCTGGCCCGCACGCTGGCCCGCATCGCTGGCCCGCACGCTGGCCCGCACGCTGGCCCGCACGCTGGCCCGCACGCTGGCCCGCACGCTGGCCCGGCAGCCGCCCCGACCGCCGCCCCGATCACCGCGCGCCGACCGCCGTCCTGCCCGCCGTCCCGCTCCGCCGCGCTGACCGCCGTCCTGTCCGCCGTCCCGCCCGGGCCGACCCGGACTCACTGCGCCGACCGCCGCCCCGCCCGCCGCTCCGCCCCACTGGCCCGCCCGCACGCTGCCCCGCCTGCCCGCTCGCTGCCCCAACCGCCGCCCCGACCACCGCGCCGATCGCCATCCTGCCCTCCGCCCCGCCCGCGCCCCGCCCGCCGCGCACGTGCGTGGTGCCGTGTTCCGAGGGGCGAGCGGGCGAAAGGCCGCAGGGGAGCGACTGCCTTTCCTTAGCCTTCCCATACTCCACGGCAGCTGGTGGGGAGAACACGGCGAGGGAGCTGCATGCGGGTGCCCCAGGTCCAGGGAGGGACACGCCCCTCTGCCCGCCTCACCCGCGCCCACCCTCCCTATAACACCCGTCGCCTTCTGCTCTCTGCCCTTGCCGTACGCACTATTGCCGCCGCTGACGCTATCTCCAGCAAGCCCCTTCCTTCACGGCTTCATTCAGTTATCTCATTCGTCTACCCTCTGCAATACTGATGCCCTACGGAGCAGAAAGGCACTATAAGATTACCATAAGATCTTTAAATTATTTCATGTAAACCTTTTTGAAAATTTAGTTTTTGCGTAGTTTTGAATTGTATGTTAGCGAAGTTAATTTTTTTAATATATCCTACTCACTTAATTCTGAAATTAGTTTTTATTTTTTTTCTAAATGCTATCAATTTTTCATTATTAGATTTTGAATATATATATATATATATATATATATATATATATATATATATATATATATATATATATGTGTGTGTGTATATATATAATTTATTATTATTAAATTTATATAGAGAGACTTTTAAAAATATAGAATTTTTTACAATTTCTTGTACAAGTTTGAATTAATTTTGTCGACCTATGTGCCAACAGATGCTCTACGGAGCAGAACGGCACTATAAGGTCAATAAATGATATTTAAATTATTTCATATAAACTTTTTTGAAAATTTAGTTCTTGTGTAGTTTTGAATTGTATGTTAACGAAGTTAATTTTTTTAATCTATTCTGATTCTTGTTGATTGTTTGAATGTAGGATAAAAGATATAGTACAATACTGTTGCGTAATATTCATCAATAAATTGAGAATATACATGCAAATAATAAGTTAAAACTATTGTCAGAGTCGAATGAAGCAAATGAAAAATGTTTAAGTCTCCACTTTCGATTTTTTCAAATATTTCTAGAATGTGACTTATCAAATGCTTCCTTCTTAAATTTATTTCGAGTATCAGTCTAACCAACCAATCCGTTCGAAATCCTAAATACTCTTTTACTATTTTTCGCTACCTTGTGTGAATCGCAGCTCTTCCTGCGGAGACGGTTCAGAGACTGGTGATCTGTGATGTCTCCCTCCATGTATCACTTGCTTCGGCGCAGGCTATTGCACGCCCTGCCTGCCCTCTGTTGCCTCCTACACATCTGCTGCGAGTGGTGACGTCACCGGCGACCAGCATATGAATTTTGGCGTTTGGAGAAGGGGAGGTTCAATCTTTTAATGGACCCAAAAATAGAGAACGAGAAGAATAGATCACAACTCTTCACTTTAGATTATGTTTTCCTAACCATGTTTACGTTCTCGTGTAATATATATATATATATATATATATATATATATATATATATATATATATATATATATATATATATATACCGTGGTATCCAAGAACGGGATGGAGGAATCAAGGCAGACAAAGACTGAGATGGGCAGACGAATTCAAGAAACAAGATGGTAACACCTAGACACGTGCAGCTCGCGACAGACCCACGTGGAAGCACATCGAATTCCTTATTATATATATTGAAAACATGTGTAATTTCTTCAATTTTTGGTTTGTGCTGTCCATTCATATTTTCTTTTTTCACAAAATTCTTGAAATTACTTCCACACACATTCTCTGTTTCTTTTGCCTTTTTGACTTCTGCAGCTTCGGGAGGGCGGATATCTAAAATATGCTTCATAAAAACCAGCTTATAATTAACTTATAACTAAAAAAAGTGCCACTTTGGACTCATTAGTTATTGACTATTATTGTCGTTAAAAATTTCATGATTAAAGTTCTTATTATTGTTCAGTTTTCTTCTAATTTTTGTCTTATTCATTCAGTTGGTTGGTTCATTTCGGGCGCGTCAACAGCTTAGGTCATTAGTCCCGTAAGTGTAGTGCATGTTTTTCCTTGGGAGATGGCGATGATCTTCCCCTGTTGGATGGCGAGATCCGGCGCCGACCTACCGTCGGCCAGCGGGGTTTCCTCCTAACCAGGACTCTCCCACCAGCGGGACACCGCCCCAGCCGGGACAAACTCTAAGCTCCCGACCGGTCTCCCGGAATATGTGGTTGTGTAGTGCATGTTAGTGTAAGTGTGTATGTGTGTAAGGGGAGAGGATAGGACAAGGAAGAGGAAGGACAGATCGCGCGCGGTCCGTCGCCCGTTTCGTAGGGTACCTCTCCGACATTCGCCTGGGGTTGATCGGAGAAACCACGGAAAACTACTCATCAGAGCAGCCGGCCGCTAGAATTCTCCTCCAGGCAGCGACGGAATTCGTCCTAGCTGAAAAGCTAGTGTCGAGAATCCTGCCGCCTTCAGGACTCGAACCTAGGGCCTTCCAGTCAGGAACGCTGCAGTGACATCAGCTGATGCACTGAGCTACCGTTCCCGGTTTTGTTCATTCAGTCTCACATTCATTCTTACGAGTGAAATAGTCAATGAAATACTTATAAACGATGAGTTATTTGTTTTCGTGGAAGTAACCGATTTTGGCAGTGCCAGCTTAAGAGCGGTCCCGTGAGGGGCGCGGTGGGCGTTCGTGCGACGCGCGGGGTGGCAGGAGGGCGAAGCGCCTGAGATGAAAACACACAATGGGGGCGGCTGCACCCCTGCGAAGGGCACGCGCCCCCTCTATGAGGTCACTTCCTCCCCTCCCGCCGCCGCGGCCACGCCCACGCCGACAGGAACCGCCTCCGCCGGGGCGCCGGCCTTTCGTACGAAGGGGAGTGGACGGAATGTGATTGTAATGCACTCACGAAATATGAAGATGAATTGTGTGGACACATTCCTCCCAGTGGTATTGTTCATTTTGGAGCGGTTTTCGGTGTTTTCTTTAATTGCAAATATTTTAAGAACCTATTACTCGAAATCTACTTGGTTGATTGATTGATTATTAGTTATTTCGGGCGCGTCAACTACTGAGGTCATTAGTTCCGTATGTGGAATGTGTGTTTTATGCTCGGGAGGTGGCGGAGGTTTTTGCACCGCTGGATGGCCAGAGTCGGCGCCGACCTACCGTCGGCTAACGTGGTTTTCCCCAACCAGGTATCTTCCACCAGCTGGGCACCGCCTCAGCCGGGACAAGTTCCAAGTTCCCGACCGGTCTCCCCGCATGAGTGGTAGTGTAGTGCATGTTAGTGTAAGTGTGTGTGTAAGGGGAGATGATAGGCCAAGGAAGACGAAGGGAAGATCGCGCGCGGACCGTGTCCCGTTTGTTAGGGTACTGCTCCGGCATTCATCGGATGTTGATCGGAGAAACCACGGAAAACTACCGATCAGAGCAGCCGGCCGCTAGAATTCTCCTCCAGACAGCGACAGAATTCGACCTAGCTGAAGAGCTAGTGGCGTAAATCCTGCCGCCGTCAGGACTTGAACCCCTAGGACCTCCCGGTCAGACGCGCTGCAGTGACATCAGTTAATGCACTGAGCTACCACTCCCGGTATATATATATATATATATATATATATATATATATATATATATATATATATTTAATAACATTATTAAAAGTTTTATATATTGCATTTAATATATGCTACTTGGCTCTAATTATATTAAATCACGAGATATGGAAATAAATCTGAACAATTACTGTAGAATTACTTCTGTGGAACGTTACAACGAACTCTAGAGCATAATGTGCAAAATAAACCCTACTTAAATTTTACAAAGTCATTGTATTGCCATTAGTGCTTTATGGAGGCGAGAACTGGACATTAACATCAGATCAGCTGCGAAGAATTGAATATGCAGAAATGAGATTTCTTCGTTTTGTGGCAGGATATTTACTATTAGGCCACAAAAGAAGAGTAGATATCAGAGAAGAATTAAATATTGAGTCTGTTGTAGTCATTATAAAGAAATATGGAAACTGAAAAGCCATGTCCTAAGAATGCCAGAACATTTGAGAAATAGTTATTCTCCAATATGCATCTAAAGGAAAAATAAGAGTAGGACGTCCGTTGAAGAGAGATGGCGTGAACAATGTCGATCAAGAGGTCTCATTCTTACTGTCCATGATAAGTACTATGTTATTACTATAACTATTATTAATATAAGTGTTATTAGTATAAGTGTTAGTATAAGTGTTATTAGTATAAGTGTTATTAGTATAAGTGTTATTAGTATAAGTGTTATTATATAAGTGTTATTAGTATAAGTGTTATTAGTATATGTTATTAGTATAAGTGTTACTATAACTATTATTAATATATTATTACTATAACTAGTATTAATATAAGTGTTATTAGTATAAGTATTATTCATATAGCTATTATTGATATAACTATTATTAGTATGGTTAATTAATTCACGTACTTAGATCGTATGTTTCGGAATACTTTCCCCTTCCTTGGCTTCCTTCCAGAGCCATCGCTGGCCCTGGTGCTGCTGCAAGTGGCCAGAGTGCAGCGAGGGCGAGGGCGTGGAGGTGGGCGTGGGCGTGGGCGGGGTCGCGTGCGAAGGTGCGCGCGGTGACGCATCGCCCGCGAGGGCGCGTGCTGCTACCTCCGCCCAAGATGACTCACTTGATTAGGGGCGGCCGACGCTCCCTTATTGGCGCTTATTGATTTATTGGCCATTCGTATGAAACGACCGGCACAGGCAGGGGCTCATAAGAACAAAGCAATCGCTATACTCCGCCATTAGTTCATTTGAACGAGAAGAGACGATGACAGAGAGGGCCTGTTTAAAATGGCCGGAGATGCCGCTTGCTAGTTTATCGCATGCGTGGCGTAGAAATACTGTCATCGAGTAGATACATTTGAAAGTTTTTGAAACTACAGTTTTCATTCAGAAGTATATTGCTCCGTGACGTATACTCTTCCACCAGCCACGTATGATGTAGTCAGTGCCTGACTTTGACTTATGTGAGCCCTAGGCTGTCAAATGTTTGAGCGCCCTTTTACATTGCTTTTCTTTAACATTAAAGCTATTTATATTTCGAAAAAGATTGTTGTACGATATCTGTAACCGACGCAACTATTGTGCACGTATGAATAATTAATTATGCGTATACGTTTAAATAATTCTCACTCGAAAGTTCTCTTCTCACTCTTATTCCAAAGTTCCCCTTATGAAATTTTGAATCCGCTGAAATTTGTTCGCCCCCAAAACTTGCGCGTCCCAGACTGCAGCCTACTCAGCCTATTTGGTAATCAAGCTCTGGGTGTAGTACAATTTGATTAAGAGTATCGTAAATACAGTGATGAAAATGACAGAAATTGTGAGAGATTTCTTATGTATCAAGAAAGGAACGTAAAGGATCAAAACTAGATTCGGTGCATTAAACATTAAAGGGCATGATTAAATGTAATGATATTTAATGGGACAAAATAAGAAAATATAAGAATAATTTTTCAAGTAAATGATTTGCATTTCTTATTTTTGAATCGACTTTTCATTTTATCGCCATTACGAATAATTCGTCGCACACATCACATAATATCGCACTTTTTACTTTCTCGCACTTACTAACATAAAAAGAGAAAGCATTGTAATCGTGCGCCGGAAAACGACGAATTTTCGACAGAAAAACTCTTTTTGTCGGGCCCTGGTAACGTCAAAGGGGATAAACCATACTTTCTATAGAGAAAATTACTTCCTCTAACACGTGGTATAGCCAGAATCCATGTTTTCTGGGTCCTTGATATCGAAAACTCGATTGACGGCAAAACATCTGTCCGCGTGTTTATCTGTCTCCCCATATATGGTCAATGCTAGCGCCTAAATCGTTCAGCCGATTTTCTCCAAAATTGATATTCCCCTATCGATCTGAAAGGAAGACATTGGGAGTTTCAAACAGATACTCGTTTTTTCATTTTTATGGGTACTTCACATGAAGCCTGAAAAACTTTTTAAAACTCTCTAAAAAAGTAGCGCCGAATTTTTTATTAAACTTTGTACTCGGATAACGTAAAGAACAGGTAAAAAAACATTTTGTGAGTTCCATTTTCGTTGAGATCCGTGCTTTTTCGAAAATTGCTAAAATTCAAATTTTCCGGTGTCTTCCTACAACTACAACATTGAAAATAAATTTTGCTTAATAATTATGTTGTATAAAGTCAGCTCTGGCAATAAGTTCAGTACAATTTTTCGAAAATATGAGTAGTTTTTGAGTAATTTTGTGTGAAATGTAGGCAATTTTTTAAACAATTATTTTTTCAAAAAGAGATTCAAAGATTTTCTTAAATTTTCCCCAGGTATGTAAGAAAAGTCGGTACACAATTGATGCTAGTCTCATTTCCAGCGAGTTCTGTATTTTTGAAAATTGCTAAAAGTTAACATTTGAAAACTTACAACATTGAAGATACACATTTTCATCTGAAACAAAATCTGCTCTAAAAAATTAGCTTTTTAAAGAAGGGTATGTACAATTATTTTAAAACAACGTTTAGTTTAAAGTAGTTTTCGCGTAATTTCTCAAAAGTTTTTCTCTAAAACAGTTCGAATATTTTTATTTCAATGTCCAAACTATTTTTATGTTAACGGCCAGAAAAAGGGACGCTTAAAAGAATTGTGCACATCTCACTTTCGATGAACCCTCTGAATGTCTGAAAATGGCATGTTGGAAATAATGGTTAAAATAAGTATATTTTAAGTGTCGCCCCAAGTAAGCTAAAGTGACTGCGAGCGGTAAAGCGCCCAGCGAGTGAACTACAATGACCTGAATTCGTGTCTTGGCGCTGAAACAAAATGCGGGTTGAAAACACTTTTGTTGATTCATGAAGTATGATAATATTGGGAAGCCGTTACAAATAATGCGAGAAATTATGTGCTGCTGTGGCTCCATCAGATTCTTTCTTGTATACGTACGTATATACGGAGTAATATACGTAGTGTAAAGAAAGTAATGTAATACATGTTTTTGGAAAAATATGAGCAGTTAATTGTAATTTTGAAAATTTTCGTATTCGGAAATTTCGAATATACCGCGCTCCATTTGCTAGTCTATAGTATATTCCACATTTTGTGTATTCCACGAGTAGTGTGCGACTCGTTGAATCGCGAGAATGTGATTGGGTTGCTTGCTATTCGCCGAGCGACGAACATTCTGTGCTCGCCCTACCCACCGCGTTTCGGTCTTTAGGACACATCAAAGGAAGCGAACATTTGCCGAGCATAAGAGCTTCTCGAGATTGGGCGAGCAGTAGCTCGCTGCTCGGCGAATGCCGAATGTGTGGAACCGCTATATGGTGATAACAGATTGGAATTCGACAACGCCGCTCCGCGATATGGAGGTTGGAAACTCCGAGAATTCCTTCTCATTGTTGAGAGATATTATAGTTGTATGAAACATTTTTAATTGTCAAATTTGTGTTGATATACTAGCTTTTAAAATATTAATTTTCGCACCAATTGTTCTACGATTTGTAATGAATAGAGAGTTTTCACTTCATTTTGTAAACGCCATGTCCTATTTTCAAGATGGCGTGTCATCCATCTTTTTTCTTTGGGTACCAACATGACATAGACAATGGAGTCACTCAATGAATTTAAGTGACAACTTTCAAGAAATGAATATTGAGTGTCCTTAACAAGACTTAGGCAATGGAGTCACTCACTGAATTCCAGTGACAACTTTCAAGAAATGAATACTGAGTGTCCTTAACAAGACTTAGGCAATGGAGTCACTCACTGAATTCCAGTGACAACTTTCAAGAAATGAATACTGAGTGTCCTTAACAAGACTTAGGCAATGGAGTCACTCACTGAATTCCAGTGACAACTTTCAAGAAATGAATACTGAGTGTCCTTAACAAGACTTAGGCAATGGAGTCACTCACTGAATTCCAGTGACAACTTTCAAGAAATGAATACTGAGTGTCCTTAACAAGACATAGGCAATGGAGTCACTCACTGAATTCAAGTGACAACTTTCAAGAAATGAATATTGAGTGTCCTTGTGTACTTCACATAGTTTACGGGACTCTTTTCAATTGAGGCCAACGAAAAATGCACGTGAAAAATTCTCTCTGCGGAGGACGCAGGGTGTCGACAGAGGCATCGGTATTTGCGGCCTCCGCGCTGCCGGAAGAGGGGGAAAAGGGATTGCAGCGGCGTGCGAATAAAATACCGATTTGTGTCGTGAAATGGAATTCGATTCTGTTCTGCTTGTGAAGTGTTCTAAAGGGCCCGTATTATTGCTTTCTCAAATATTGAAAAATCTCTCGCCCCGTCCCCGACCCCACGGATTTGTTTATGGCCCAAGCGGCGCCTGGCTTTAAAGCGGAGCCTTCGCCACTCGCAGTGGGCGTCGCCCGCTGCCGGAGCGAGTGAGACAGAGGATGTTGGTAGATTAACTTTTGTTTTCTTTTCTCTTTCGCTTGATGCGAGGTTTTGGATTTGGTTCAACAACCTTATAAACTACCTGGGCTGTGTTGTGATAAGGAGTAAATCACAAAAGATCTATTTCAGTCAATATTACTAGCGTACCCGTGCGAGAACTCTCGCACGTTAAACCCACCACCCGCTTCCCTAATTTTACATTTCCATATGAAGCCTGTAATATACATTTTTCTTCAAGATCTTTTTATTCTTCGTCACTTGTTCAATATGTCGCCTTGTATTTGATAACAATAAATTACGCCCTTGTCAATATAAACTATTATTATTTTATGTTATTACCGAACAGAGAGGTACACTCGTGTAATTCAAACTCGAAGAATATAAAGTAATTAGTTTAATTTCTCATACAGTTGCAGATTCAACAGGCTCTGAGCAGGTGAGGCAGAATCGAGAAGCGACGAACCAAAAATGTTACAGAATATTCAAAAAGATCTCATCTTTTAGATTACTGTGTGAGAAACATTCCTTTCAGGTTTTTGTCCTCAAAATTTTAGTTTTTAAGGCTCTAAAACGCTTCTTTTGGGAGCGTATATTTAACGATATAGATTAAAAAATGCGGACGAATGTTGCGAGTTGCATTAGACACGGATTTTTAAATGCGTTTTCTTAACAAATTCTTCGTTTTTAAAGTAAAAGTGCAATTGGTCTCGTCTCCGTGAAATTCTCTGTCTTTGGAGAGCTCATTTATAAAGATCGGTTGCGTGTAAGAGCTGCAAAAGGTATGTATACTACTGAAATAATATAAGCGACGATAAACAGTCGAATAGCACTGTTTTCAACGCATGTTTTTATCGCGGTAGGGGGTGGTGATCTTCCCCCGCTGGATGGCGAGATCCGCCGCCGACCTATCGCCGGGTAATGCGGGGGTCCCTCAACCAGGTTTTTCCCACCAGCGGGCCACCGCCCCAGACGGGACAACCTCGACTGGTTTCCCGTCATGTGTGGTAGTGTAGTACATGTTAATGTGTGTGTGTGTGTGTGTGTGTGTGTGTGTAAGGGGAGAGGATAGAACAAAGAAGAGGAAGGAAAGATCGCGCGCGGTCCGTGGCCCGTAGTTAGTGTACTCCTCCGGCATTCGCATGGGGTTGATCGGAGAAACCATGGAAAACTACCGCTCAGAGCAGCCGGCCACTAGAATTCTCCTCTTGACAGCGACTGAATTCGACCTAGCTCTCTTGTTAGAGTTGAAAATCTTGCCACCGTCAGGACTCGAACCTAGGACCTTCCGGCTCCGCAGTGACATCAGTTGATGCCCTCAGCCACCGCTCCCGGTAGTTACTGTTGCACTGTTTACAATTTTTATTAGAACCTTTCTCAACCAGTAATAGTTTCAGTAATAGTAATAGTCTCAGTAATAGTTTCGTCTTTCAATGCTTTTCGGATGTTCGCTCAAAGCCAGAGGTGATACAACAGTACGTACTTTGTCACACTTAGTAACAGTTACGCAATATTATAATTCCGCAATTTCTATCCGTATTAATGCAGATACAGAGATATAAAAGAGATATACGATATACTGAACCCATCTCGGTCATCACATGTAAAACTCATTACACATCGTAGAACATCAGGTGCAAAAACTAATTATTTTAAAGCTACTATATCAACATAAATTCCACAATTAAATACGTATCAGCGACGGCGGCGGTGACAGCTGAGGCTACTGCACGTTCTTGTAAGCGCGTTGGTGCGGCGTTGATGCAACAATGGACGATTCGTTTGGCATGCACATTGCTCAATCCAGTAATCCTCAAAGTGCTGACAATCAAATGCAAAATGTTCGAAAAATATATAATAGTAATTAATCAAATACTAAATATTGTACTTTTTTTTAAATCTGCTCTTTTTTAACACGTCACTCGTTACACGACTTGCTATTGATTGACTGATTAATTGTTAGTTTTTGATTGATTGTTTTTTTCGTGTTTCCGGGTGCGTCAACTGCTTTGGTCATTAGTCCCGTGAGTGTAGTGCATGTTTTTATTCGGGAGATGGCGGTGATCTTTCCCCGCTGGATGGCGAGATCCGGCGCCGACCTACCGTCGGCTAGTGGGGTTTCCCCCTAACCAAGACTTTCCCACCAGGGGGGCACCGCCCCAGCCGGGACAAGCTCTAAGCTCCTGACCGGTCTCCCGGAATATGTGGTAGTGTAATGCATGTTAGAGTAAGTGTATGTGTGTAAGGAGAGAGGATAGGACAAGGAAGAGGAAGGACAAATCGCGCAGTCCGTGGCTCGTTCGGTAGGGTACTGCTCCGGCATTCGCCTGGTGTTGATCGGAGAAACCACGGAAAACTGCCGATCAGAGCAGCCGGTCGCTAGAATTCTCCAGTCAGCGACTGAATTCGACCTAGCTGAAGAGCTAGTGTCGAAAATCCTGCCGCCGTCAGGACCTCCCGATCAGAGGGTCTGCAGTGACATCATTTTATGCTCTGAGCCATCTCTCCCTGTATTTTCTATTATATATAATGTAATATGCAATGAATGTATGCAATACTGCCCCATACGTTTTCCCATTTAAGAAAATCCTCTAAAAATCTCGAGAACTACTCCATTTCCAACACTTACGTAATATTATGTTTCTGTCAACATTAAATATATATTGAAGTACTTCTCCTAGCATCTTGTGTTGACTGAATTCACGTTTTGTGGATCCTGGATATCGAAAAATTCATTTATGACAAAACATCTGTCTGTCCTTTTGTCTGTGAACAACGCTAGCGGTTAAACTGTATTTTCATCAAAATTAGTATTCCCCTATCTATCTGACTGAGATTGCGGCCCTTTGCATTTGATATAGATGTTTAATTTTGGGAGGTACTTTACAAGAAGCCTGAAGTAAATTTCAATTTTTTTCTCAAAAATGGCGCTCATTTTTTTTATTAAACTTTGTCCTCTGATAGCGGAAAACACGACTAAGAAACTGGTACGTCTTCCTGCAACTACAATAAAAGAGATGGAATGTTTTTACTTAATGTTTGTCACCAAGACCAGATCTTTGAAAAAGGTCACGTTCAGTTTTTCAAAAACATCAGTAAGGTTTGCGTAATTTTGCATGAAATATGCGCAATTTTTAATGAATAATTTTTTTTTTAAACGACTGAAGATTATTTCTTTAATTCTTTTCAATGAAGAGAACAAAGGACGCTTAAAAGAAAGGCGGATGTATCATTTAAGTTGAATTCTTTGAATTTTTGAAAATTGCAACAATTATAAATAATGTGGGGAAGTATGTGCTGTAGTAACAACATCAGGTTGCAACTTTGTAAGAGAAACTTCATCAGAAATTGTGTGAAGCAGTTGTATTCACAAATGTGTAAATGTGTAAGAAATGCCCGTAAATAAAAAAATATATTAAAAAAATTACTTTTGTTTCATTTAAATAAAAAATAAATAAATAAATAAATAAATAAATAAATAAATAAATAAATAAATAAATAAATAAATAAATAAATAAATAAAAGGGGTAAATTTTTAAAAATACATCAAAGTGACATTTATGTCATGTTGTTCACTGCATTTAGCACTATACGTACAAAAAAACATTTTTTATAGGAAAAAGTTGGAACTGTTTTCGAGAAAATGGCGTTTGAGCGTTTCTAAAAATGCTTGAATTCTGTGAATTCATGCTTATTTTCACAGAAAACCGTTGAATTTTCGAAAAATGTTTAGACCATCATTTGAAGTACTTGTATTGCACTTGTTAAATATTACATATTGGTGAGAAAAGAATGTTTTTTAAATAGTTTAACGTTTGAGTAGAAGAAAAAATATATCAAAGCTGTTTTTTGTTGTTATTCAGTATCTTTAGCTCTGTTATTAGAGAAAATTGAAAAAAAAAAAATACCTTCCTCTACGTCACGGATTGGTGAAAAATTGGAGCCACTTTTTACAAACTTTTGAGGCTTCATGTAAGAATCAAAAACTCCGCTTCAAATTCAAGGAACTGTGACATCAGTCAGAACGATGGAGGAATATACGTTTTGGTGAAAATCTTGCTAAGAATTTAGCCACAGTCGTGCTTCACGGAAGGACGGACCGACGGACGTTTTTCCATTAATTTTTTTTTATTTTTTTTATCAAGGACCCAACAAATATGGATTCTGACTACACAACTTGTTAGAGGAAGTAATTTACTACATAGCAACGAGGTTTATTCACTCTTCGTTTCCAAGGCCCGACCTCAAGAGATTTTCTGCCAAAATTTTGACTCATAAATCGTCGTTTTTTCCTGTAACATTACTTTACATTTCTCTATAGTACTATGTCAGCAGAAGGCGACAAAGTACCTAGTGGATAGAAAAGAACAGACTTTCTTGGGGTAGTTAGTTTTCTAATCTCTTTAGTCTTCGCTAGCTTTTCGGTTTTGCCTCACCCTTTTCCAGCTGCATTGCCGCCTGAATTTTCACATGTTCCCAATTTTTCATTTTCTTAAAAGTGCAACTGGTTTATGACTATATGAATGTTATAGAAAAGTAAAATTCTGGTAATATACGTAAATTTTTGTTGAAAAAGTTTGAGCAGTTTTTAAGGAAATGCCATTTGATTGTTTCTGAAAATGTGCAATTTTAAGTTCATTTTCACTGAAAACTTTTAAGTTTTCAAGGAACTTTATTAGAAATTATTTGAAGCACTTCTATTCAGAAATGCAATAATGTATAAACCAGATGTTCTACAACAGTACATGCTTTCTTGTATTATTGTGAATGGTTACGTGTTATTATAATATTGCAATATCTGCCTTCACCAGCCATCACTTGAAAAAATTGAAGCAAAACACTTGCATTGCATATCTTCAGTTGTTTCAATAGGCAAGAACAGTATCA
Organism: Teleogryllus occipitalis; assembly: GCA_011170035.1. Lineage (NCBI taxonomy): Eukaryota > Metazoa > Arthropoda > Insecta > Orthoptera > Gryllidae > Teleogryllus > Teleogryllus occipitalis. The sequence continues at coordinate 141,150 of BLKR01001892.1, read as the reverse complement.
CTTTCAGGTTACAATCATGAATAAATTTCAACTGTTACAATATTTATAGAGTCAAGCAAGAATAATTTTCAATATCAACTAAACATCCAGAACTGAATGCCATACAATATTATACGATTATCCGTATTATCTTATGAAAGCATGTAAATAGTATGAAAATACGGTGTCATTACTGAATATCCATCTTATGCATATATTATATATTTTGTGTATATATTCTTCCTGACTTGAATGTAGTTGAATGAACATTTTTAAATGTGTGATGTACTATGGGGGGAAGTGTATTCTGCTTGGACTGCAACGAGTGTGTGAGAAAAGGAGGTGGTAAAGCCAGTGTCTTATAATGCTATACATCTTTATGTCAAGTAGATTCTCCAGATGTTTTGTATTTCTTCTGTGAACAGTGGACTGTAATGACAAGAATATTCATTGTTCAGTAAAAGATTTTCCCAAAGAATTAATATTTACCATTTACCGTAATTAATAATATTTTGTGATTTACTTTTGATGTATACTTTTGGTTTTTAAGTAAGAAAGATCCGATTATATTTTTGAGCTCAGTCATAATGAATTTGTTTTTGCCTTACCACATGCAAGGCAATGAAAGTAAATTAGGATCAATATGTTGTAATTACAATATACTACAGTACATTAGAGTAATGTTAAAATTCATTTGCTGGATTTGTTTGTAAAAAGTTTGTTCAAAATACTTCTATATCATAAACAAATTGCAAAATCTAAGCATTAAAAACAACTTCTTCAAATACTATATTCTTGTGATTCATAGTTGGTTTTATATCTGCCATTTTGTTCAAGAGTTAAATGTTTTAATGTAGGATCTAGTAGGATCTAGATAGTACTGAGGCACTGAATTTAAAAATTTATAATATTTGTTAATATTTTAAATTATCCATGCTGATGTAATGTTTTATAAAACATCAGCAATAATATCAATGTCACACAATTTACAAATTTTGTAATCTGTTTGATCGTATACCAAACTTTTTAACAATTTAAGAAATATTCATGTGGAATAATTTTGAAGTTAAAATTAAAAGTGAAAATGTAGGATTTTACATATAAATAAACAAACTATTTCAAATGCACTTGCCATTATTATCGATGATGAAATAAAATATTAATTTCCCTTGGTAAACTTGGTAAACAAAACTGAGAGTCTTTAATAAAAAGGATACTGTCCACTTGGATTGCTCAATATTTCAACAATTATTGCAAATTTTTGAATTCATTACCTCAGTACTAGTTAAAAACCATTAACTGGTCCACAAAAAGGTAGATATAAACCAAGCTTTTTATCACAAGAATTTAGTAAATGAAGAAGTTATAACGTTTTGGTTTTTGCATTCTGCTTACAGACATAGAAATACTTTGAATGTAAAAAAGACAATCCAGGAAATAAATTTTAATGGTGACTAGATGATTATAAGCTAACTATTATTGCTATTAAATAATACAACTTAGAAAACATAATCATTAATCAATTGGAACATAATGAACAGTAGAATGAAATAAATTATCTACAAGTTGCACAAGCACCTTGATTGATAAAGTTCCAATTCAAGAACTGAAAAACTGTGTAAGTTTAAGATTATTTATTTTATTCAACTGACCATATGCTAAGAACCTACCATATATTATTTCATATTTACGTTTCAGTTTACTAAAACCTCTGTTTATTGGTAACATAATAACTCTCGCCCAACATAGTAACCTGTGAGAAACAAATGTGTTTAAAGTTTGTTCATTGAATTAACTACATGTTATAATCAAACCTTCATCTGTCATTACACATTAAATGATTTTCATGTTTACAAAATAGGTTTCAGCTCCTCTCGTTTATTTCACACCTCACAGTTCATTTATAAACTGTGAAACTCAAACTCATTTATACATCAATAAACCTTGATAAACAAAACAAATATGCATGTTCTCAAGCACCATACCATTATGAGTCACAATTCTCTTTTTGAGAATGAGCTACAAACTGTCCTCTAAATAAACCAAAAAAATAATTTTAATTTCCCATTTATAGATAAAACTAAAAAAGATGTAATGATTCACAAGATCAAAGGGTTTGAAAATTCAATCTATAGTTTATCTGAAGATTTATGTATCAAAACACTGGCATTTATTCAGTGTCATTAGGGAATTTATAAGTAAACCTTTAAGATTTAACTATTAAGACTTATCCATGTATAAAAAATAATAACAACTCATTTGCTTTTAAGTACAATCCTGATATCCTTTTTTATTGAGAGTTATAAAAGTGGTGCTCACATTGCCATAGAGAAGAATATGTTCTACGCTAAGGTAGCTGAACAGTTCCCGAACAAATTCACTTACAAAATAAGAAAGACACTGCTAATAGTGACCTTTGGAATGTTCAATATGTTTTAAAATGATAGAAGAGACAGATTTTTAACAATAAAACATATTTAAACATTTACCCAACTATAGGCAACATTGCCAGAGCGTATGGGCTGTTCACAAGGCCATTTTCCAACGTGACCTGTGGTTTCAAATATTGCTACACCTATATATTACTTTTGTAAATGTTTAGGGAAAATATTAAAATGTATTTTAGATTCCCAGAATGAGTACTTTATCAAAAATAGCTTTAAATTAGTGAATAATACTAGAGAAATAAAAATTCCAGATACACATTGTATTGTGGCATTTGATTTTGTTACCTTTTTTTCCATCTATTCCTCATAGTTTGATAATAGAGGGAGTCAAATCATTTTTTGATAAAACCAGATATAATTTACCTCTCTCAAAAACTGAAACAATTATTGCCATAAAACTAAAAACTGCAAAGCATAATATGTAGGTTTAATGATGTATTTTGTCAACAAATTGATGGCACGTGATTCAGAGGAGCAATTTTTTCGCTGATATTGTTATAAGATGAATGTTCTCAAGGGAGTAGATTCACTATTCTAAAGAGGTACCTAATAATAATTTACATTAATAAAAGTGACATTACTAATAAAGACACTTTAATAATAATGGTTAAAAAGTCATTGATGGCACCTTGATAAATTTAGTAACTACCACAGAAAGATTAAATTTACGTTTGAAAAGGAAGTAAATGGGGAAAATTAACTTATGGTTATCACTATACACAGACACAATAGTACATCATTGACTAATTGGTATGAAAAGTCTACACATACAGGAGCTGTACTTAATTTCAAATCTAAAAACCCAGTTTCTCAAAAAATGGGTATCATTTTTGGTTAAATGATCAGGCAATAGTATTGTCAGAAAAAAATTTCCAGCATCAAAATTTAATAAAAATTGGATCCATGCTTTCCAAGAATAATAATCCTGTCAAATTTTTTGAAACCTATCTATGACACTGTGTAAAACATCATTTTCATATGGAAGCCAATAATGGAGACAAAACACAGAAGGTACAAAAATAATATTGCCATATGTATCAAAGTGAATGAATGAGTAGAATTCAATCAAGTTTTAACAAAAATGAAAATAATGTACAGGTAATACATAAAATTACAAGTAAACAAAATTTGGGAAAAACTATAAATGATAAATTAAACATCATGAACTAAAAGAATATAATTTACCAAATCAAACGCAATGACTGTCCAAAGGTAGTCATTCAACAAACAAAAAGACAAATAAATACATATATATATGAGCATAAAAATAATATATTAGATAATCATAAGTCATACACTAGATATTGAGAAGATGAATCACCAAAAGATGCCTTTGATTTTGAAACTGAAGATTATTGACACTGAAAATATCAAAGATTAGCCTCGGAAAATATTAACATTAAACTTAGAAATACTATAATTCTTTCACTGAATGTAATCAGTTCACTGTACATATGATAACATTTTTCATAAAATAAGACAAGAGTATACGAAAAGGAAAAACACATTCAAAGTTTCTATTAAATGCCAGAAATAATGTATCAATTGTTTTTCCCCTTTCTTCCTCCTCCTTTCCTCTCCCGCTAACATCATAACCCAATTTGTCTGTTCACACTGAAATGCCACAATGCCAAGTCTCTACCTGTTAGACTAGTGCAATATACCACACTAAACCAATTATAAATCTTAACAGGATACTTACCTCATCACATTAATACTAATTATTTGTCCATCAAAATGGTGTTCATATTATTCATTTTATTTTTTAGTAGAAGTGAGGGTGCTTTTTGTTTCTGGCTTATAATATTATTGCATTTTATAATATGAATGATTTAATTTAAATGTAAATTCAGATGGCCTGAAGGGGGGGTCCAAAACTTTGTATTTTTGTACATTTTTTGAATTCCCATAATCAAATTCGCTATCTTTTCAATCTTATTAAGTGAAGAAAACGTTTTTTAGTAAAGAACAAAATTATTCACATGAAATGTAAAATTTAATCTTCACATATTGATGGATATGACAAGTTAGAAATGACTATTTAAGTTTAACATGGGACTAAATAAATTAATACAAAGTATTGAACCGACAGCAGTTGTATTTAAAAATATTCCATTAACTAACACTTTTGCTTCCTGCTCTACCATCACTGACCAATAAGAGAGCTCTAAAGAAGCCCCATTCACAAGTCTAGAGCAAATTCAACATGCGAGACAGCCAGACTTCAAATAGTACTAGACTTCAAATGGAAAAAAATAAATTGTTTATTTTGTAATAGGGTAAAAAAACACAGGCATAATAAAATAAAGAAATTATAAAGTAAAGATAATGCTAATGAAATCTATTTTTAATTTAAACATTTTAAAGATATATTGCAAAGAAATTATTTTGGATGCCTTTATTAGGGGATAAAGAGAAAACAAAGATAATGAATGAAATTGAAATGCAAGAAGTAGAATAATTTTCATTTTCAAATTATAGAAAATTTCGCAAAAAAAATTCTTGACTGAACCACATTATTGTTGAGTTAACCACATTATTGGTTTTCATAGAACATAATGATGTCAACATATTACCTTGAGCAGCACATTTTAAAGGGATGAAAATTGCATATTTGAAATTACTTAGATATATAGAAGAGCTTGGAAACACTGTCCTAGTCCACAATTTGGCAAAAATTGAAATATTACTAACAACACAGCCCTGGGCCTTCCAGTTTTTCTCTGTTGGTAGTAATAAATTGTGTTAGTACTAAAGAGCAAAGTAAATTAGAAGTTCTTTTAGATTCTTTGTAGTTATAGGTCACATAAACATATTCTGCAATATAATTCATTCTCAGAGTAAAGTGGTACAGAATCATCTACTTCTAAGCTCTTTAATTGTAGTAACAGGAAATTGGAATTTATGTGAGTACAAGCATAGACTAAAGAGGTATAATTCTTTATTCTATGGTACAAGGTCTAGTAAAGAATAAATGTGGCACAGATGTCATTAGATTTCAATGGTCTCGGGTAAATGGTAGTCTTACAGCTGTTTCTTGCTAGCTTAGGTCAAAAAAGTTTTGTTTAGAATCATAGATTCATAATTGACTAGTACAGTCTTCATAAAAACAGGGATGGATGTTTTAATGTTTTAATGACTTTGTCAGCTTCTTCTAATATTTCAACTGAAATAAGTACATTTTTTCTTCCATTTGACTTATTTCTTTATTCTGTAAGTTACTATAGTGGTCATACATACACAATGCATGGCCCACTAAAATAAGCCTTTTTCAGGAGCAATACAAAGTCATCAAATGTATGAATACAATGTCATTATATCACTTAAAGATATGCTTGAATTTTTCAGACTTTAAATTACTCCTAAATGGAAACTAAAATTATTGAATGTTACATGTGGATAGAGAGGTTTAATTGCACTCATGGTAAATAAGAAAACTCAAATCTATTATCACGTGTTTTTTTTTTAACATATCCCTCTTTATCCACTTGTTTCATTTATTATTATAAGCATTTTGTTCATAAATAAGTTAAAATTATTCAATATTACCCCCTAAGGTAGGTGTCTACCTGAGAATGATGAAAAATGTTTTTTTTTTCAATTTTTATTGTGTTATATGCTCTGTTTTATTCTCTTTTGAATACTTCAAACCACTTCTTGCTACAATTCTTAGTTTTTGAGAAAATATTTTTTTCAAAGTGAGCATCAACTGTCAAGTCCTTACTGAGTGAACTTCAAATGCATTTTCCCGAATTGAGAATTTTCAGCACATTCATGCATGTCAAACATTATAAATCATAAACTATTAAAGATAATAATATAATTCTTTTTTCAGCATGTAACTTGCGCCTTGCTCTAGTGAATGAACTAGAAGAGTTAATCTGTCACTAAAATTTTTTTATGAACTAAAATGTCCAGAATAAATTTATAAACAAATATTTTTTCACAAATAATCAAATCCTGACTGTTTAGTTTTCACAGAACATTTTCCATTGTAAATCACTCACTAGAATATTGAATTGTAATTAATTTAAAAAAAGAATTATCAGAATATATCAATTTGTTGTAGAGCTGTGTTTGAAGTAAAAGTGTGCATTTTTGCCAGTTATTTATAAACAAATGAAAGAAAAATTTTCTTTTTAATTATTTGATTTCTAAAATGATAAAGAAATCAAATATACAGGGGGGGGGGGAACCAACATTGTAGAATTTCTTTTCTTAAGTAGACAGCTATCTTAATTGTTAAAATACAAAGTTATAATTATTATATTAACAATAATGTTTTATTGCTTTTAACCTCATACAAGTATCAAGCGAGGTCAATTTCAAGATTCATAGCTTTCAAATAAATTTTCATTACGCGTTCAATATCTTAAGAGGCTCCTGTAATCTTGCTTGTGGACTCTTCAGGTATTAAACCCAGCGCAAATTGTTGAAATTTAACATAGATATACTTTACAGTCCCTAAGATTGAACAGTCAGCACACGTCAACTCTACTTTCATTTTAAGGAACAAGGGAAAACAATGGTATGAGTCTGCTGGTTGGATATGCTCATTTAAATATTTTAGAGCAAAAAAACTGAATAATCATGATTTTATATTGTAGAAAATTAACATTAAATTAAAAGAATCAAACATACTTCTTCCTATAATGATAACTAGATATGCAGCAAGTATTGTTCACCTCACCATTCATTCAATGAAATGAGAATGTTGATTTTTACAGTAACACAAATATACCAGTAGGCCCAACTTTTCTAAGGTTACAAAGACATCTCTTCAAGAGTGCCATTTTTGAATAATTGGTATCTTTAAATTTTAGAGAAATCAGCTATCAAATGAATTACACAATCATGTACAATATTTAAATAGCCTGTAGAAAACTTCCTAGAGGTGTGAGTTCTTGATTTGTTCACACTTAGATGTGTGAAAACTTCCTAGAGGTAGATTGTAAGTAATATTTCAATAATGTCATTGAAGGCTAATAGGAAAATTTTGAATTCTGTATTTGTATTGTTACTTGAAGATATCCAAACACATCAAAGACACTTCCACATTCCCCAAAGAACAGTTTGGCAATCAATGTTCTAAAACTAATTGTTTTAATTGCATTTAAATAATAGAAATTTACTTCTAAGAAATATCAACATTTAAATTTACAATTCAACAGTCACATTCATCAGTGATAGCAGATTCATAGCCGATTAAAGAAAAATATTGAAATCAAATTAACAAGATAATTGACATTAAATTAGGAAAAGTCTTCCTTTTTGGATATTTTTTCTTCATTTTGGATGTCTATAATATCTTATTTGTTTCTTTATGTTTTTTCATGCTGATTTCAAATCAGCAATTGGTATTTCCACATATACCCAATTTTTTTCTCTTTAAGGGAATAAATTATGTTTCTGATATTTGTGGTCTTCATTACATGTTAATGGTAATATGAAATATTTGTTTTTCTATTAGACAGATAGTTATAATTACTTGAGTATAGTACAAGTTAAAGATAACTAAATTTCACCAATTAACATGAATAGAAAATTTAAAAATGATCCAAATGTTTTGCTACATATGTGGTAAAAGTGACATTGCCTGGGCAAAGATCAAATATTTCGAATACAGCATTTGTGAAGGCCAGCTATAATGTTTATTTTGATATGAAATTGAGAGATCAGAAGAAGACCTTTGGTCCACAGCTATGATGTCGAACATGTGTTTAAGTAAGCTTAGATGATGGAACAAGGCAATCTTTGGTAATAAACCATAGGGAGGGTTACCCTTTGGTAAGGCACTTAAGTAATAATTTCTATAAAATAAATTGTTTTATGTAAAAAAAACATTTAAAATATAATGAATGAAAGGTGAAACAGCTATATTTAGTTCAATCATCACATTGATTACTTACGAGGGATGCACACAGAAAGGAAATAAGAACATACTAATTTTTTCCACAATATTTTTTTTAATGTTTTAAAAAACATTGGCCCTCTATAAACAGAAAATGTTCTAATGGTGAAAACAGTATGCATAGTAGTCATAGGATCCATAGCACAAAAACTAGACATGATTGAGAAAAAATAATATTATTTTCAAGTTTAGCATTGTTAACACCTATACAAACCATTGAAAAATTAAAAAAAAATCATTAAAAAAAATGCAGGCCACTGTTATGAATGTCACTAATTTGATTCCGACACTGAAATTAAAATTTTATTTTCTTATTGTTTCAAAAAAATGTTGAACTACAGAAGCTATATCAACAAAATGAATCATTAAATATAAAATGGTAGTAAGTAATTGTTTCATTCGGAAAATTTGTGAAAATAAATATTTGTAAAGCCAATGTCACCACTTCCTTACATGCACCACAGGAAACATATTGTTTTGTAACTAAGAGGCCAACCATTAATTATGTAACCAAAATTTGGAGAAATTTGAATACCCCCTCCCCCCCCTGTAACACAGCCATAACGCGCACTTGACCCCCACCTAAAGAATTACATAACACTTGCGACTACACTCTCCCCCTTGCAAATGCAAGAAGTGAAAATAAATTATAGCACAGTAAAAAATATTTGTATTCATTTTAATTGAGTTGTATTATGATAATTAAAGTTGGAATTAATTGGTGATGCTTACTGCCACTAACAATAAGATTGGGACAAGTTGAGAGTGAAGGAAGCATGGAGAGGTGAGAAATTTTTTTATCACAAGCCGTGCACACGTTGTTAAGGGCAAGAGTCTACTGCGCCAATTTAAATGGATTTTACAATAACCACACATAAGTTTGAACATTTTCTTCACATCTTTCAGATTCAATAAAAAGTTGATGAGAAAATATCTCCATTTGTGACAATTTACATCTTATAACTTATTTTGGTTTTTAAAACAAATTAATTAGTTAATATTTTAATGTGTTTTACACAAGACTCAAAGGAATTATTTCAGCAAATGTTGAAAAAAAAAAAATGTCAATGTTGCATAACAATAAAGTAATACCTTATACCCCTAGATATTTATTTAGTCAAAAAACAGTAAATAAAATGTATGTGACGTATGGGTGGAAAATCATCTGCACATGCTTTCTTGTTTCAGAATCGCTTCCCAACAATTTAACTGTTAATAGTTGAAAGATGAAAACAAAGTTTAAAATAATAATAATAATAATAAAATGTAAAGAAGCGAGAGATTAATATTCCAAAAACTAGACATTTTTGTTCGTAAGTTATAGAAAACTTATTTGTAATGGTAAACGAACTGCAGATTTGATTTTTTTGCATTGCTAACAATATATTAAGTCACCCTAAGCTCTATTACTACAAGCAATGAAGGAGCTCAACAAAACGTGCCAATAGTGAAGCTACATTTATGTCTAGATGCAAATCAAGGGGTCATCTCAACATTTGCTTAATGAATCAGAAAAACTGGATAAAAACCCAATCAAGATGGGGTCATTGACTCAGAAGCTGAAGTCCATTACTTGTTATACGCATGTTAAGTCTTTTTTTTTTTTTTTTTTTTTTTTTATACAATACAAATGAAAACTAATTCATTATACTATATCATTGTTTTGTTACAATAATCATTATTTTTCTTTTTGATGATCAGTATAGTCTCTAATTGTATAAAAACAGTTATGCAGCAGAAAATATTATACTTTTAACTTAAATTTGTGTACCAATTTTAATTGTTTAATGTCATCTAGCAATGCGTTGTAGAGTAACATACATGTATTGTATGTGGATTTCTTGTAGTGAGCTGTTGATACTGACACTTGATGAACATAATAATTATTATTATAACATTATTATTATTATTATTATTATTATTATTATTATTATTATTATTATTATTATTATAACAAATTTGTCACAAATACAGCATAAGCCATGTATGACAAATCAGGACGTGTATATAATCATACGATGTATAATATAGGTATTTCTAAATATTAAGTACAATACAGAAAATAAAATTCAATTCAATTTTCATACTAAATACAAATTAATTTTATAAATGGTAGGGTAAAACTAAAGTTGAAAAACAATAATAAAGAAATAGAAAAATTTGTCTTCATGATATTGATGCCTGCGCTAGGTCCATCCTCTATATCCAACAATCAGCTTGGGGGCCTACAAATCATGCAACAGAATATGCAAAAATTTTTAGTACTAGTTTATATTGATGTTGATACGTGTTTATGATGAATGTATTCTTTTGTACTGTAGAATGGATGGTTTAACAGGAAAGCTTTCAGTTTATTTTTGAATGTGTGTATTTAGTTTAAGCATTTAAATTCAAAAATACAGGAGTGTTAAGAAAATCCGGGGAAGAATCAAAGGAAGTTGTAGAAGATTTTGCGACAGAATTTTCTGAAGTAATTGAGAATGATGTTATTAGAGAAAAACACTGAAAGACTGCTTACAGATGATTATTTATGTGCAGTTTTGTGCTTATTAGCAAAAAAGCATACAAAATGTTGCTGTACTAAATTCTTACTATGCGCATCATCCACACGTTAAGTATTTTATCCTCCAAGTATTTTTTATGGCGATTACAATTTTGAAATTTGCAATATGTGTACCAGTTCAAATCCCATATAGAGATAACATGCAAAGTCTTTGGGACTTAGGAATTTTTGAACAGGGGTATAACATTATCGCTTACTGTGATTCATTGATATGTCCAGTGCCAAAGACTGTAAAAACTTATTTGAACAAAGCAATGCATGACATTTTGAAATTTTCAACACATCAAAATAGTTTAAAATCAGTTTACAGCGTCGGCGATGCCGCATTCAACTAGTATTCAATATTGTAGTTTTAGGAAAACGCCCTCCCCAAAAAATTGCACTTTTGAAATTTCCGAAAAAATCAAGAATTTCAACAAACACGAGACCTGCACCATTCTTTTAAGCGTCCTTTACACTATCCGAGAACAAAGTTAAATCGAAAAATTTGGAGCCATTTTTTTTTTTAATTACAGTACTTTCTCTTCTTACAAAGTAGGGGCGAGGAAGAGTAAAAGCCGTTTTGAGTGGCTTTCTCTCTGCATACAGAGCTTACCTGTTGTCACTAGAGAAATCTTTGGTCGTTGGACAGGTGACATCTGTTATGATGGTGAATCGTGAAGTGATAGTCGCGTTAAAATACGAGAAAGAAAGGAAAATATTCACATTCTGCAGTAGCGGAAGAAAGTTTTGAATTCTTATTCGGTATTTTTACACTGGCGCAGTCAAGCACGAAAAGATTATCCCAGAGATCGTCAAATAACATTTGGAAGATGCAAGTACCATGACATGTGTAAATCTTTCAATAAATACCATGATTGACATACGCATGAAACACGAAAGCAGCTCAAACATAGCTTGAGAAATCAACGTGAGTCCGCGACAATCAATACCATTGAAGGAGAGTTTGAACGGAGACATTAAGGGAATTACATGGCGGTAAGACAAAATGAAAATACACGCCAACTTAGAAAGCACGTTCTACGTGAACAGTTATTTCAGAGTACAAGATCTTTTCGTGAGAGGTAAATCGAGGAAAATTACTCGTGAGTACATTTTCAATGCGTAAATCTGAAAAACATCGAATGATACGACAGCATTGGTATCTTTTAAGCCTTCGACTACCAAGGGTTTTTTGTTTCCTTCGGGTACTACAGGGATTAACAATGTTACCCCGAGGAAAATTCAATAGAGAAAATTATAGTATATTATAGTACAACTTCGAAGACTGCCACTTCAACACGCTTACAAAGTGGTGCTGTAAACATAGTCCTAAATGACATTTAGAAAACACGATTCCATGATGATTAAATAAATGCTAGCTATAATATGAGTTAAGGGCAAAACCCTGGGATTTTCCAGTAGGGTTTTACGTAGTTAATTAAGAAACAACATCATTATATGGATATCGTAAACAAAGTAGTTTGTTGTGATTTGAAAAATGTGTAAGCTTTGTGTAAGTGAGTTGCCTTCCTCGGGAGTCGAAGGGTTGAAGGGCAAACAATGTATTGTGTCCGGAGCTCGCTTTAATTAGCACAATTCGTACTTTAATTAACAGAATTTATTTTTTAATTAACACATTTCATACTTTAATTTACACATTAGACATTTCAAAAGAAATTAGTGATGCTACAGCAACGCATTCTTTCACATATCATTTGTAATTGTTGGGTAATTTTAGAATATTGCAACTTGTATACTATTAATACTTCAATTATAGTTTTCTACTGACCGTCTGTGTAAGTTTAACGGAAGTGTGTATCTTAATTATAGACCGTAAACTTCAACATATGGCACAATATGATTTCATTTATTATGGAACTTTTTTATTAAATATTGCTGGTACAACGTTTCATGAACCAATTCAATTACATCCTCAGGTACACAACTACAAAATAATAAGTAACTATCAGTAAAATGAAATATAACTGTTTAGTCAAATTATTACAATAAAGCATCAGAACAAGATACACTCACACATACTGCACTAACGGGAGTAATATCATAGGAACACACAAAAAGAAGACGTTTTCAGACTCAAAGACTTGGCACATGTTTGTCTATGTATTTTGATGCGTTGAATCCGAATCTGAAGCTAGAATTTCACCACCGACCTTCAATTTTTAAAATCGCAAAAAACATCGTGTCATTGTATCTTTTTGTTTCCAGGTGTTGTTGTCAGACCCAAAGATTTAACACAGGTTTCCCTATTTATGTCGACGCGCTGAATCCGAATATGAAGCCAGAATGGTGCCATCACCATTCAGGTTTATTTTTAATAAAAAAAAAACAAAAACAAAAAAAACACCGTGAAATTTACAATCTACAAGTTCACGGTATTTTTTCGCGATTTAAAAAATGGAGGGTAGTGGCGAAATTCTGGCTTCAGATTCAGATTCAGTGCGTCGACATACATAGAGAAACATGTGTTAAGTCTTTCGATTTGATTTGATTTTTTCGTGTTTCCGGGCGCGTCAACTGCTTTGGTCATTAGTCCCGTTAGTGTAGTGCATGTTTTTTCTCGGGAGATGGCGGTGATCTTCCCCCGGTGGATGGCGAGATCCGGCGCCGACCTACCATCGGCTAGTGGGGTTTCCCCCTAACCAGGACCTTCCCACCAGCGGGGCTCCGCCCCTGCCGGGACAAGCTCTAAGCTCCTGACCGGTCTCCCGGGATATGTGGTAGTGTACTACATGTTAGTGTAAGTGTGTGTGTAAGAGGAGAGGATAGGACAAGGAATGGGAAGGACAGATCGCGCGCGGTCCGTGGCCCGTTTGATAGGGTACTGCTCCGGCATTCGCCTGGTGGTGATCAGAGAAACCACGGAAAACTATCGATCAGAGCAGCCGGCCGCTAGAATTCCTCCAGACAGCGACTGAATTCGACCTAGCTGAAAAGCTAGTGTCGAAAATCCTGGAACCTAGGACCTCCCTGTCAGAGGCGCTGCAGTGCCATCAGTTGATGCACAGAGCTACCGCTCCCGGTCAAGTCTTTCGATCTGTCAACTTCTTGTTGTTGTGTGCGCGAGTGTGTGTGCGTGTGTGTGATGATTGCAGTGGGCGTGGCCGCAGAGCGCAAATGAACGAGTAAGCCGTGGCGAGCATGGGCGTGGGGCTGGCCGCTGCTTTGCTGGGCGCCCTGGTGAGCGCGTCTGTGCGGTCGCCGCCGACGCCGACGCCGCCGACGCCGCACTGCCAGCGCCTCCTGGGCGGCGCCGAGGTGCGCGTCGCCGTCTTCGAGTACGCCGCCGTCGATCGCCCGCCCACCAACCCCTCGCGGTGAGCACCTTGGCAGCCGCAATGATATTTGGGACACTAGCCTAGGACGCACATTATATTGACAACGCTACTTGATTGATTGATAGATTCATTGATAGTGATTGATTGATACCGATTGATTGGTTGTTAGTGATTCCGGGGACGTCAACTACTACGGTTATTAGTCCCATACGTGTAGTGCGTGTTTTTTCTAGGGAAGTCAGTGGTCTTCCCCGCAGGATGGCGAGATCCGGCGCCGACCTACCGTCGGTTAGCGGGGTTATCCCACAATCTGGTATCTCCCACCAGCAGGGCACCATCCCATTCAGGACAAGCTCCCGACCGGCCTCCCGGCATGTGTGGTAGTGTAGTGCATGTTAGTGAGTGTGTGTGTAAGGGGAGAGGGTAGAACAAGGAAGAGGAAGGAAAGATCGCGGGCGGTCCGTAGCCCGTTTGTTAGGGCACTGCTCCGGCATTCGCCTGGTGTTGATCGGAGAAACCACGGAAAACTACTGATCAGAACAGCCGGCCACTAGAATTCTCTTCCAGACAGGGACTGAATTGGATATAGCTGAAAAGCTAGTGCCGAAAATCCTGCCACCGTCGGAACTCGGACCCTAGGTCCTCACGGTCAGAGGGACTGCAGTGCCATCAGTTGATGCCCTGAGCCATCTCTCCCGGTTCTACTACTACTTAAGTATTAGTCTCATATGTGTGGTGTAGCTGGAGGTATAGAGAGACTACTATAAGAAGGGACCGCTTTGTCAGTGACCGCTCGTTACATAACTGCTGGTTTTGTCCATGCACTCAATTCGTCATTGCATTCGTTTACAGTTAGGCCATTTGCAAAAGGCTTCACCACTATCTCTTGCAATGCTATCGCCCTTAATTTGTTTGTCGCCCTGTCAAACTGGCCCTTTCTTAGAACAACTCCACTGTAGTAATGTTCCATGTAGCAGTGAATGTTAGACCCGGCACTGCCCTACATGTCGACTTACGGAGGTTTCCCACTTCTAGGTATCTCTTCCAGCGAGGCGCCGCTCCAGCAGTGACAAGCTCTCATATTCCGACTGATCTCCCTTTATATGTACTGGTGAAGTACATGTAACTGTGACAGTATGTGTAAGGGAAAAATGTAGGACAAGAATGTGGAAAGAGGCATCACGCAGTCTGTGGCACGTCTGTTAAGGTATTGCTCCGAAATTCATTTGTCTTGTTGGGAGAAACCTTTGAAAATCACCGATAGCAGCAGTTAGCTGCCACAATTCTCCAGGCAACGGTTGAATTCAGTGGCCGCAGATGCGGAATTCTATTGGTGGTGCCAGTTAGTGATGCGACATCGACGCCACTTATTATCGATGTTCAAAATTCAAACATTGATGTTCATAAAACCACAATAAAAAAACATAGGTGTTTTTAAACATCGATGCGATGATATAAAACTACTTTAGCAATTTCTAGAATACAATTCATGGACAACAAATTTAGTTTTACAGTGACAGTGTTTATGATGTTATAAAGAAGATTGAACTGAAAAACAAAATTATAAGAACAAATCAATTAAGATAAACAATATTAATAATAATAATAATAATAATAATAATAATAATGAACTATCAATAGAAATAAAACAGCTATGGAAAATGGAGAATGTTTACACGGTACCCATCATTGTATCCACAAATGGAGTCATCCCAAAAACCTTGTATAATAGCCTACAACAGTTAAACATGACAAAATCATTGTATATGGAATTACAAAAAGCTACAATCCTCAACACATGCAAAATAGTTAGGAAGTTTCTGGATAGCAGTGTGACTCACGCCTAATACATATATCCTACTCCAAAATCAAAATCGGAAAGGGCCTTCACTTGGCAAAAGCCCGTAAGGTCACTTCAATCCTGGGACAACATCCAGAGACATAATTGTATAACAATAATAATAATAATAATAATAATAATAATAATAATAATAATAATAATAATAATAATAATAATAATAATAATTGTTGGAACATAGGCGGCCAAAATTAATTCAATTTTGGCGCCATACCTGGAATTGAATCATTTATAACAGTTCCTTGGCGCTAATAACAGCAAAGAGCATACATTTTAAACGCCCTGCGTTGGACTTATTTTTCTGTAAAAACCGCGGGCTGGCTTCAAGAAAGAAAAGCAAGACGTCTTTCGTATGAAACTCTTTGGAAGGACAAACTGCTTTGAAAGTTTGAACTACTTTCATAGACGCGCGCTAGATTGCGTCAGCTACTGGGAACCGGCGAGAGAAAGCATTTCGTTTTGTTAGAACATTTCTGAGAATTAGATGCATTTCCAATTAGAACGCCACGAAAGTCAATTGTTTGAGAATCCTCAGCCGAGCGGTTTCACAAAAGATCATCGCGTCAGTAAAACGGCTAAGTAATTCACATCTTGGTGGCATTGAAAAATTAGATTTCGACGATTGATAACGGAAGTGCAGACTCAGTGAACAGAGATGGTTTGGCGTAGGCCTTGTGATACATTGTATTAGGTCAGAATTACGATAGAAAAAATCTTTTTGCCTAAACTGGTCTCCCAAAAAACAAGCTATTTTGCAGCCTCCACAACAACAACAACATTAATAATAATAATAATAATAATAATAATAATAATAATAATAATAATAATAATAATAATAATAATAATAATAGAGAACAAAAGTCAGGCTGAAATCCTGAGCACCCACAGTAATTTCAAGGGGTCTCAGCTTCCTGAGTTCCCTGAACAAGGGCACGGGAAGAAAAGGGGAGGCCCACGGAGTACGCCGCCTCTCCATGTATGAAACATATGGAAAGACGTACAAAATACCAAGGCATTGGTGTCATCCAGAGCGAGATAGTTTGCTCGATGGAGATAGTGCCCTTGGTGCACTCTATGGAACAGAACGTGAACTAGTGTGCCAGTTCAACTTCGGCACCGTCAAATCCATGAGACACCTATACAAACCAACACAGCGTTATTTATACAGCGTTAAATGGACATACACGGTGCCAATCCGTAAGTGGCTCGGCAGTTCAGAAAGAGACCGATGGATAGCATCACCCTCCATCCTGGGCGTTTGAAGAGAGAATTGATAGATCATTGAAGGACTAAATGCTCGTTAAAATGAATTACTATAAACCTAATTTTGAAGAAACATTATTGAAGTACTTTCGTCTCGTTTAAATTTAAACTAAACTCAAGAACTTCTATGTTATATTAATTATCTTAATCATTGAACATTAAAAAAAGTATTATAAATGTATCGAAACGTTGCTTTTACAAACTTATGAGTTTGTCTTTCTCAGCTAAGGATAGTTAGTCCTTCTTGAGTTCTGGAATATCTGTAAGTAGTAAACATTTTATTCGTTCACACGGCAATAAGTATTAATTATTGATGTAAGATAAATATTGATTAAAAAGCTTCATTGTATTGAAACATCAGTACAGTTATTTTATTGGTTATTTTATTGGACTTTCATTTTGTTGGTGGCACCACGGCACACTAGCACCACCCTTGAAGCCGCCACTGGCCACTGGTTGAAGGTATAAGCGATCCAGACTGTATAATTCTAAATAACCTGTAACAAGTATTGTACCGCAGCCTCTGGGTCAATGACCCCCATCTCGATCAGGTTTTTCGTCCAGTTTCCCTGATCCATTCAGCAAAAGCTGAGATGGCCCCTTGTATTGCTTCTGGACGTAAGCGTAACTTCATTATGTGTGCACGTCTTCTAGAATTCAGTGGGAAATATAGTTATTCAAATTATTGTTCTCCATATTGTCGCGGCAAGAAGTATTGTTTCTTGACGAAGAACATGAGGGATAAGAGCCCAAATTTATTGCTTATTTCCCATTGAAAATATATTTTTTTACAGGAGTGAATATTTTGTTAACAATACTTCCAAAAAACGCATATTTTCTTTCTGTATTCAAAATTCAAGAAGTATATGTCTTAGGGTAGGGATATGAGAAATATGAAACCGTGCACAGAATTCACTTTGGAGTGGGATTGGACGAGTAGCTGATGTGTGTTATTGGGTTCCGCGTGTCAGAAAAAGACGCCTCTATTGTTGGACATGGAGTACGCCATGGTCGTCAAAAGTGTGATGCAGGAGCAGCATTGGACGAGCATCTGACGTGTGTGGTTGTGTGGTGTGTGGCAGGGTGCCGTGGCCGCTGCTGTCCGTGCTGGAGCGCGCCATGGCCTTCCGCAGCCGGGCGGTGCAGTCCCCGTGAGTGAGTGTGTGGTTGTGGGGTGTGGCAGGGTGCCGTGGCCGCTGCTGTCCGTGCTGGAGCGCGCCATGGCCTTCCGCAGCCGGGCGGTGCAGTCCCCGTGAGTGAGTGTGTGGTTGTGGGGTGTGTGGCAGGGTGCCGTGGCCGCTGCTGTCCGTGCTGGAGCGCGCCATGGCCTTCCGCAGCCGGGCGGTGCAGTCCCCGTGAGTGAGTGTGTGGTTGTGTGGTGTGTGGCAGGGCGCCTTGGCCGCTGCTGTCCGTGCTGGAGCGCGCATTGGCCTTCCGCAGCCGGGCGGTTCAGTCCCCGTGAGTGAGTGCGTGGTTGTGTGGTGTGTGGCAGGGCGCCTTGGCCGCTGCTGTCCGTGCTGGAGCGCGCCATGGCCTTCCGCAGCCGGGCGGTGCCGGTGGCGCGTGAGCAGGGGCTGGGCGAGCAGCTGAGCAACGGGACGCGCGTGGGGCTGCTGGGCGCGCTGGCGGACGGGCGCGCCGACCTGAGCGTGGAGGGCTGGCCCCTGGGCTACGGGCCGCCCGGCGCCCTGCGCTGCTTGGGCCTTCTGCTGTCCGCCGACGCCATGGTGGTGCTGGTGGCGCGCGCGCGGCCTCTCACCGCGCTGCACGCCTTCGTCCTCTGCTTCGACTGGTCTCTTACAACATTCTACGACATCTTAAAATATAGAATATTCAATATATATATATATATATATATATATATATATATATATATATATATATATATATGAGAAAGAGAGGGAGTAAGAGAGAGGGAGAGAAAATAAGAAATAAAATAACTCTTAAATAAGAAAGAATTCATTACAATACGCTAATTTTTATTTTTAAATTAAATAAAAATCATATAATAGGACATTTAGTATACAAAATCCAAATAGTGAAAGATAAAACAACAATGGAAACAAGACAAGCACAACATTTAGTAATTAATTTCAGTAAAATTGCACAGGCAAAAACTTC
Organism: Teleogryllus occipitalis; assembly: GCA_011170035.1. NCBI lineage: Eukaryota > Metazoa > Arthropoda > Insecta > Orthoptera > Gryllidae > Teleogryllus > Teleogryllus occipitalis. The sequence continues at coordinate 121,730 of BLKR01001892.1, read as the reverse complement.
GACTATTCGACAATGGTTCTGAATTATATAATAAATTACCGTTAGAAAAAAAAATTGTGAACAATGAGCCTGTAAAATTTTCATATCTATTGATACGCTACTTTTTGTGGTATCGATGATGGTTACACGTCGTGGAATTCACTTTTAGGATAGTTGAAACTACGGCGATTATAAATTATACATTGTATGGAATCCCTGATTTTAGGCTTTACTAACGTAAAGGAAATATGTATAGATACATTGGATTTTAGAGATACAGTAAATGATGCTTTAAGATTTTAAAAATTCTCTCGAAAATGCTGCAACTTTTTATTTAAGTTTTTCCTCGAAGAGAGAAAATTATCTTTAAAAATGACCCTGCTTTTAGTCTTTGAACTCACTGCATTTTCAAACATTACAAAAATTACAAATAATGCGACAAAGTATGAGCTACTGAAGCTTTAGGATTTTAAAAATTCTCTCAAAAAAGCTGCAACTTTTTATTCAACTTTTCCTCAGAGGGAGGAAAATATCTTTAAAAATGACCCTTGTCAAAACTTACAAAAATTACAAACATTACAGAAATTACAATAAATTACAAAAAGTACAAAAATTTCAAAAATTTCAAAAATTTCAAAAATTCCACAATTTCAAAAATTTCAAAAATTTCAAAAATTTCAAAAATTTCAAAAATTTCAAAAATTTCAAAAATTTCAAAAATTTCAAAAATTTCAAAAATTTCAAAAATTTCAAAAATTTCAAAAATTTCAAAAATTTCAAAAATTTCAAAAATTTCAAAATTTTCAAAATTTTGAAAAATTTCAAAAATTTCAAAAATTTCAAAAATTTTAAAAATTTTAAAAATGTCAAAAATGTCAAAAATGTCAAAAATTTCAAAATTTTCAAAAATTTCAACAATTTCAACAATTTCAACAATTTCAACAATTTCAACAATTTCAACAATTTCAACAATTTCAACAATTTCAACAATTTCAACAATTTCAACAATTTCAAAAATTTCAAAAATTTCAAAAATTTCAAAAATTTCAAAAATTTCAAACATTTCAAACATTTCAAAAATTTCAAAAATTTCAAAAATTTCGAAAATTTCGAAAATTTCAAAAATTTCAAAAATTTCAAAAATTTCAAAAACTTCAAAAACTTCAAAAACTTCAAAAACTTCAAAAACTTCAAAAATTTCAAAAATTTCACAAATTTCACAAATTTCACAAATTTCAAAAATTTCAAAAATTTCCAAAATTTCAAAAATTTCAAAAATTTCAAAAATTTCAAAAATTTCAAAAATTTCAAAAATTTCAAAAATTTCAAAAATTTCAAAAATTTCAAAAATTTCAAAAATTTCAAAAATTTCAAAAATTTCAAAAATTTCAAAAATTTCAAAAATTTCAAAAATTTCAAAAATTTCAAAAATTGCAACAATTTCAAAAATTGCAACATTTGCAACATTTGCAACAATTGCAACAATTGCAACAATTGCAACAATTGCAACAATTGCAACAATTGCAACAATTGCAACAATTGCAACAATTGCAACAATTGCAACAATTGCAACAATTGCAACAATTGCAACAATTGCAAAAATTGCAAAAATTGCAAAAATTGCAAAAGTTACAAATAACTTGAGAAAGTATGTGTTCCTGTAGCCCCATTGGTTTTTGTATTTGTGTTGAAACGTTTGACCCGTTTGAAATGGCGAGTGGGCGTTGCAGGTACACGTGGGCGCTGCTGCTGTCGACGTGGGCGGCGTCGGCGCTGGTGTGGGCGGCGCTGAAGGTGCCCACCCACCGCCACCACGGCGTCGCGCGCGGCCTCCTGGAGATGACGGGCTTCTTCTTCGCCATCCCCACGCGTCTGCCCCGCTGCTACAGGCCGGTATTCACCCTCACACACACACACACGCGAATTACAGCGGATTCAAAATCGCATAAGGCGAACTTTTCAATGCTTTTTTATAATTTTTTTCTGCATTGTCACAAAAAGTGTTAATTAATCATATATATATATATATATATATATATATATATATATATATATATATATATATATATACGTGTGTGTGTGTGTGCATGTGTACATTGATATAGTTAGATAAAATGGAATATAAAAATTTCGTATATTTCTTAAAGCAATATTGTGGTGAGAATTACACGTATACGTATAATTATATTTACGTATTTAAACTTATACGTATAATCAATTATTCATCCGTACACAATATTTGCGTCCGTTACAAATATCGTACAACAATTGTTATTAAATATTATAACTAGCTTTAATGTAAAATAAAACGAATTAAAAGGGCATTCTTATTTTAATTATTTGACAGCCTAGGGCACACATAATTCAAAATAATGTACTGCCCCCACCCTCCAGCACTGCAGCTCTCGTTTTAATTCATTGGATCATTGAAATATTCTTCATATAAATCTTCGTGTGCCGACCAAAGGTTATCGGTCTTTATAATAGCGCTCTGTGATAGTCTTAGTTTGAAATTAAAAATTAGTTTCATTTACTTCTCCTTTTTATCGCCCAACCGATAGTTCCATGCTCGAAAACATCTCAACGAGGGAAATATCTCACACAGATAATCCGGTAAGACCATTCTCTGTTTGTGGAATCAGAAGTTATCTGGAACGTATGAAAAACGAAGCAGAGATGGGCATCAAGAGAGAAATTTCATGAGTTCGGGGTTCCTTGAATGAAATTGTGATAAAAAACACAATGATAATAACTCATATCGAATCTCTTAATACTAAATATAATTTAAAACAATAAATGGCACATGTTACAGATTACATTGGTTGTATACATGACCACATAAACCTTTAATGATCCCACACACATCCAGACCTGCACAAAATGCCTTTAACCGTTACTTACTCTATGATGCAACATACATCAACCAGAAATAAAGAGAAAAAAGAAAAACAATTTCGATTATAGTAAGTCAAAAAACTAGATTTCCTTCCTATTGTGGCGTCATACAGGGTGTAATAAACACACAGACGAGAGTGGGTTGTACTCACAGCTGATTTATTACCAACTTCGACCGTGGTCACAAAACAATCAAAGCACTGTAGTACAATAAACAAACTAAATTGACCCCACTACAAGAAATGATATTTGAACGGCTGCCACACCGCTACCCCTAACTAACGTGCGCTGTGCGTAGCACCACCTGCCCTGAGACCGAATTACATGTCTCCTTCGTCACGACCTAACGGCCGGCTTCTTGCGCCGCGTGCCCAAAGCACCACCTGCAACGACCTAACACCTCGCAGCCAGGAACACAAAGAAGAACGTCTATTGTTCGCTCGGCCCTTAAATAGCCCCCTAGCGACGCTACTCGCCGCCTCCCTTGCCTTACCCAAGCGACGCGCACACCGGGAAAAACCTGGTGCGTCATAGCTTGCTATTGTCCGAGCCTGGAGCATGCCACGTGCCCAAGCTGTTGGTAGCGTCATGACGCTACAAACTCCTATATACCCCCCCAGGAATTTTTTCGCAGTTGCCAACAACACAGAACAAAATTCCCCAAAGTTAATGCCCTAGGCCAGTTGGCTCACATTTTAAACAACTGCGCCTAACCTAACTAATTACATCAAATACATTGTCATTTCCAACCCTACTAACCTACTTTTCTATTCCTTATATCAGCTGAATAACTACAATAACACCAAACTACACTCATCTACTACCCCAATTTCCTAACGCTATGATGTGGTAGCCAAGATTTTTTTCTTCTCCCTTCCAAAATATTACAAAAACAAATCCACCAGATACCCTTCCAAAAAATATCACAAAAAACAAATCCACCATATAACCCTTTCAAAACATTACATAAACAAATCTGCAATATACCTTTTCGCCAAATTTACAAACATGCACACTTTGACTTGCGTCACATCACGAACTATATACAGTTTTCAATTCTTCTGTGAGTCTCTATCCATTACACATAAATAACTTACTAATTGCTTTACACATTCAGATTTTAATAATATACAATTTCTTTTTATCTTCTGCGTGAATATAATTATGCAAAAGTTCATAAATTATTGATTTCCTGCAAGTCCGTCTTGCTTCACTTCTTTTCACTTCCTCACACAACAACACACTATGTCACAGATGCTGTCTCGTGTTTTTGATCAAGAGACACTTGCTTTACAGCAACAGTTTCACATTTGTGAACTGTGTCGGCACTTGCTTGTCGCGCACTCACATCACACGCGTTGCCGAGTTTTTTTGTTCTATTAGGAGCAAAGATCAATACTTTGTCTCCCACACTAAAATTTCTTACAACTGCCTTCTTGTCATACGCAACCTTTCTTTTCTGCTGCTCGCCCTCTAATCTTTGATGCGCAGTTTCCCTAATATGCTTCAGCCTATTCATGAGTTCAAACACATACTCAGTCACAGAATTACTCTCTGATTCATTTTCGACAATATTTTCATACAAAAGTGTCACAGGTGTCCTCAAATTTTTCCCAAATACTAACTCTGCCGGCGTATACCCTAAAGACTCGTGAACCGACGTTCTCATGGCAAACAATATTGCCGGAAGGTTCGTCTCCCAGTCACCTCCTGCCTCTAAACATAGAACCTTGAATAATCTATTCATCGTCCGGTGTATTCTCTCTACCGAGTTACTTTGCGGGTGATACGGCGAGCTATGAACTAGTCGAATTCCAAATTTTTCTGCGAATTCTACGATCAAGTTGCTCGTAAAACATGTTCCCTGATCCGTTTGAATTTCCCGCGGAAATCCGGTCCTGCTAAACAATTCTAATAAAGCCTCTATGATAGTGGTCGTCTGCAAATCCTTTATAGGAATGGCCTCGGGGTACCGTGAAGCTACACAAATTGCAGTTAAAATGTGTTTCGCCCCAGAACTACTTTGCGTAAACGGCCCTACAGTATCAATGTTTAATTTGGAGAACACTTCACTAATTGTAGGCACAATAACTAAAGGTGCATTCCTCTTATCCCCACCATGACCTACTATCTGGCAACTGTTGCAAGTTTTAACAAATTTCTCCATTTCCTGGAAACAGTTCGGCCAGTAGAAATATCGCGACATACATGCTTTTGCCTTCGAGCTACCTAAATGACTCGAGGCCGTTTCGTGACAAACCTTTAAGATTTCTCCGCGATAAACCTTAGGCACAACTAACATTTCGAAAGTTTCTCCCTTCTTACTTTGCCGATTCTTGAAGAGAATATCATTTTTAACAAAATAAGAATCTTTTCCTAAAGCTTGATTTACGGTTTTATGTGCCTCATAAATCTGCCTGATCTCCTCGTCTTCTTGCTGCGCCGTACGAAATTGCTCCGCGTCTACTCGCAACAAATTCTTGATTTCACCCGAGAGTTGAACTTCACTTTCGCTCCCGGCACATATCGCCCCTGTGTCTTCCTCTACCTCCACAATACTTTCACTCACCTCCGTCTCCACCGGCTGTACGACCGATTCTACAGAATTTCCCGGCCCCACCTGATCTGCCTTTGCCGCACTAGCGCGAGTAACCACTAAATTAATTTCTTGCGGTTCTACAAAGCCCTCTTTAACCTCCTGTAATAATAACATGGTTCGATTGCTGAGAATGTAATAAGGTAATTCGCATTCTTCAGGTACCACAGCAGCCCGCGTAACTACACGCCCGCTCGGTATTTCTAGAACGATCTGCGCCACACGTAAGTTCTTGGGAAATTTATCTAAGGGTTGACTAATCCAAATTGATTCTCCAGTTAAGTCTGCTGCATCAATTAAATTTTCACCCACTAAATCGAACGAGGCCCCAGTGTCTCTTAAAATCCGGCAAGTACGGCTGTTGATTTTTCCAAAAATGGTATGTTCACGAAACAATTCGCTCGCTTCCGGCTCACACACATGAATCGCAGCTTCGGTCTTTTTATTAGGACACTGCCTAGCCAAATGTTGTGGTGACTGGCATACAAAACATTTCCTAACAAACCGCTTCTCGAATTCAGGCCGCGCCGCAACCTTGTCCTTCTCGCTCGTACTCGGAATTACCTTCCCCGGCCCTGCTGCGCCCTTTGCTTCTACCGGCTCTTTCTGTTTGGACTGAAACGGTCCTGACTTCCTCCACCCTTGCCTGTGATTTTCATACGCGTCTAATTTCTTCGCAAAATCTAAAGGATTGATAAATTCCGCCCACGAATCAACAAAATGATCGCGCATTTCCCATGAAACCTTCCGCTTCATCTGATCCGTAACTATCAGATTTAATAGCTCCTCAAACGTGTTTACACTTAATCCGGACACCCATTCTCTCGCGTAATTTAATAATTCTCGAGCAAATATACCCCACGTGGAATTATTACCTTTGCTGTGTTTAACAAACAGTTGACGAAATTTTTCCGCATCAAATCTATATAACTCCAATAATTTTGATTTTAAAGTTGCATAAGTCCATTCGTCCTCCTGTTCATCTAACGTAATCCAATTATTCACATTATACGGCAACAATCCAATTATATGAACAGCCCATTCGCTTTCGGGTACCTTCAACTGTCTGCACTGACTTTCAAAGGCACTTAAATATGTCGTGATATCGTCCTGCTCACCACGAAATCGACCTATAATCTGCCCTACTTTAATACTTTCCCGATGCGATTCAACTCGTGCCTCGCCACGTGCTTCCGCGCTCCCTCCTACGCTTGCTCTTACAGCATCCCTTTCGATTCTCAATCGTTCTAATTCCCTATCTTTCTCCCGTTCTACCCTCTCCTTCTCTTCCGCCTTCTCTTCCTCGATATCCTGGCGATGTTGTTCGCCCAAACCCTCAATAAACTCCTGCTCATAATCCTCATGGCTGATTATCAACTCTTTTAATTTAATCACGGTTTCCGTCCCGTTTAATACAATACCCAAATCATTAGCAATTCTGATCATCCCTTCTTTTTTTAAATCTAGTAAAGTACGCCATAGCTCCAACCAGTGCCGTGCCTCACAGAAAAACGTACTTACCCCGTGCGTTGTCTGCCGGCTGCCTCTCTCGTTCTGGTGCTCGTGCGTAGTCCTCGTGCGTGCTCGTACCGGTCCCGTACGACTTCCTGCCTTCCTTCTACTTCTTTCTTGAAGCGTCGCTCCGCCCGCAGTATTTTAATCACTCCGAGTTGCTATCGGTTGCTATTTACTGTAACGCCGGTCCTAACAACTCTTCTAAAATGCCGCACCACGTGATGCTAGGTAAAGCATACACGCTTGCATTACCTCGGCCCCGCTACTCGGTACCTACAACACAACTTTTGGCTTGCTCGAGCCCTACTGCTGATATTCCTGGTTTAATTATCACGGCCTAAACCAATGCCTACTGCAACAACGCCCACCAATTTAATCTTGGCCTACAGCGATGCCTACTGGGTTCACTTGATCTGCTGCCACCATTTTACTCACGGCCTACAGCAATGCTTACCGGGTTCTTGTTATCCGCTGCCACCATTTTAATCACGGCCTACAGCGATGCTTACCGGGTTCTTGTTATCCGCTGCCACCATTTTAATCACTCCTTCGTCTGTGGCGTCATACAGGGTGTAATAAACACACAGACGAGAGTGGGTTGTACTCACAGCTGATTTATTACCAACTTCGACCGTGGTCACAAAACAATCAAAGCACTGTAGTACAATAAACAAACTAAATTGACCCCACTACAAGAAATGATATTTGAACGGCTACCACACCGCTACCCCTAACTAACGTGCGCTGTGCGTAGCACCACTTGCCCTGAGACCGAATTACATGTCTCCTTCGTCACGACCGAACGGCCGGCTCCTTGCGCCGCGTGCCCAAAGCACCACCTGCAACGACCTAACACCTCGCAGCCAGGAACACAAAGAAGAACGTCTATTGTTCGCTCGGCCCTTAAATAGCCCCCTAGCGACGCTACCCGCCGCCTCCCTTGCCTTACCCAAGCGACGCGCACACCGGGAAAAACCTGGTGCGTCATAGCTTGCTATTGTCCGAGCCTGGAGCATGCCACGTGCCCAAGCTGTTGGTAGCGTCATGACGCTACACTATGTAATAGCATCAAACATAAATCTTATTATGCTGTTTTGTTTAAGAGAAATCAGTATACTGAGTTTGCAGTAATCTCTCTTCCCTTAACAAGTTCCAAAAACCTTGTTAGTCACTAGAATTTCTCTCAATGTAGTGTCTTAAAAACATCAATTGGGGGCTCACTTTAGTTCGTGAAACGGCCGGCGCAACGTAACTTCACCAGCGGTTATTCGTTTCATCCAGTCCGGCTCTCCAAACACCCATTCATTTACGGAGGCACTGTTTGGGTCCGGCCATGTGGTAATAGCCAGGGTCCGTTCTTCCTCTACCCGTCACACTGCCATCCGTAAGCAAACACACCACTCCGCAGAATGCTCCTCTCTTCTGCGCGCACCCGCCACCCCAACCATATACTGCGGGTATCACAGTTTTTTTTTTAATTTTGTTGCGTCGTTGTTGACGCAACGCGTCTCTTTACCCCTTGTTGGGTGTTGAGCGCATTCTCTGGAGTAATCCTCCGTTACTCAGTAATTTACTTTCATTACTGTTACTCAGTAATTACTATATTAGTCAAGTCTCGTCTCGTCGCAGTCAGTCCCTTTTATCCCTTCGGCCAGGGGCTCGACGCCGTTAGATTCCTGGGTTCCTAGCCGGTCACCCATCCAGGAACCCGCAAGTCTCGAATTCGCTTAACCTCCGTGACTTCACGGAGCGTAATAAACGAATTTGGCTAGCGGCGCAGGCCTTAACAAGCAACAAAGTTGCGTTTGAAGGATATCAGCTGTTTTGTGTTTAGTCCAATCGAGGCCGTACACGTACCTACAGTGACGTCACAATGAATCGGAAGTTCAGCCTTCCGATTGGATGACACCAAAACAGCTGATATCCTTTAAGCACAACTCTGTAGAAACTGCAGTATAGGTGGATTCCGTGTCTTCCGTGCTGACAAGATTGGACCAGTTCAGCATCCACTCTCCCAGGTGGCGCTGTCTACGTCTAGGCGGCCATCGCGCGGGCGTTTGAATTGCGTGGTGCCAGACACGTTAACTGGTACTATGTGACTGGTCGCAGTCGTCGAATTATTATGTACGAGTATCAGTGGCATTGTAATATAAACTTAATTTCAATTTTCAGACATTTAAAATTAGTGTTTCTGTTTAAATTCTGTTGCTCTTATTTCGCAACGAATCTTAGCCATCTTTTTGACATTCACCGTACATACACCATATGGAGTAATCCTCCGTTAAATTTTATCTTCTCTCGGTACGTCACCATCGGTCATTGCCTTTTATCCCTTCGGCCAGGGTCTCGTGACACATGACATAAGTGATCAAAATTAGTATTTTGATCGCTTATGTCATACGTTTTGTGTGTGTGTGTGTGTGTACTTGGATGTACGCCGCAAGTAGTGTGTACGCGCAACCTCGGTTTCGTCAGGAGCTATTGTGCCAGTACAGAGTCTGATGACATTTGTATGCCGAACAAGAAAAATAAATACTATTTTAAAAAACGTACAAACTGACAGACTGTGTAGGTTTTACCTGCGGTAATTTCTTCATTTGTTCTGTGTACAGGCACACGAGCCTGCGCCTCCATTTGGGTGCATGCCTGCTATTCAGCATTGTGTTGCTGAGTCTCCTTCAGGCCGCGTTGGTAGACATCAAAACCAACAAACGTTACGGCCAAGATATTCATGATATTGGCACACTGGATCGTCTACAACTGCCCCTATATACCTTACGTCGTTCAACTTCTAGGGTACTCATATTTTAAGGAATTTTCTATTCCATTCTGAGAAAAATATTTGTACAACACATTGACTATAATAAGAGAGAGGAATTTTAAATAATCAGGATTTTCAACGAATATGAAACCTGCGCCATTCTTTTAAACTTCCTTTAAACTTTCAAATAACAAAGTTTAATAAAAATGTTGGAGCCATTTTTTTGAAAATTTTGAAAATCTCCCAGGAGCTTCATGAATAGTACCCCTACAATTAAAATATTGGTTTCAAGTTCAATGGGCCGCGGCATCTGTCTGATCGATTGGGTATTATCATTTTGGAGAAAATCAACTTAACGGTTTATCCGCTAGCATTGTTCACAGACAGACGTTTTGCCGTTTATCGATTTTTCGGTATCGAGGATCCACAAAACATGGATTTTGGCTACATCACGTGTTAGAGGATTTTTTTTAAATTTTGCATCTGGATTTATTCACTTTTTCGTCACATCGGCCCTGTAATTATTCGAGTACTCATCGGCCCTGTAATTATTATTTTTCTGTCGAAAATTCGCTGTTTTTCGTGCAGCATTACATAACTTTTTCTCTATCGCGGTAGCGAGAAAGTAAAATATTCGATATAAATAACACATATGACTTTGTTAGTATTACGTCTTACTTCTATCAACAATTCACCATTTAAGAGATAGTAATCTTTGAATTCGAAACTCTTTGACCATTGAAGAATAGGCGCTTACCGCTTTTAGTTTCGCATTTTGGTTTACATTATTGCTTTGCTTTGCTTTCATCGTATTTATGATTTAAATATGTAACCATTAATATATATATATATATATATATATATATATATATATATATATATATATAGATATAGATATATATAGATATAATTTCAAATTGGGATCGCCTCTAAAATGCTGTCACCCGGGGCGGACATTCCCCCGCATAACTACACGCCTGATTGTAACGTATTCCAAACAGCCCTCGCTAATAGGGAGTTTTGGCACCAATCGTAAGGAGACATCCTTAAACTCTTTTGATCACGTGACTAACGAATTTATACGGTCATAATGAACAACGTTCAGAAGAGTTTTAGCAATTGCGACATTGCGTTATCCATTATAACAAAAGAAACATTTCAAGCGTTGAACAAAGAAGTTGCATAATATATCAGAGAGTCTAGGCTAGCAGTGAGACTTTTAAACCACAATACGAGACAAGTGTATAAAAATGTACATTGTGTTCGGAGTTTTAGATTTTGTGGCCCTCTGCGATGAGTGTGCACTCTGGAATTTTGAATCGACTGTTCTTGAGAACAGGAAATATTTTCAAACAGCGTTCATTATGAGAGTAAGACATAACCTATCCCGAAGATATTTCAACTTCTTTTTCGCGAATTTCTTTCCTATCACTTCTCCAACATTTCCTGTTAATTCTTGTCAGCGTTGTAAAGTTATTGTAACTGCCTCACATACGAGACTCGGTTTGTCAGAGATAGAAAAATCTCCGTTTCCTATTTTTAGGCGGCCATTTTGTCGCTTGTAAGGTGACCGTAGAGACTCCTATACTACACGCGCAAGTTTTCTTGATATTCTAAAGCCGGGGGTGCGGGGAGAGGAGGTCTCTGGCTACGTCACGGCTTAAACACGCACCAACTGTAGTCATTAACGTAACTCACCAAAGCGTGCCAAGAGAAATGCTACGATTATTTTGAAGGTTTGAAGTGGTTGCGGCCAGCATTGTGAATTGGGACGTGCCGTTCCGAGTCGGACCTAAGTATTTGAACGGGCTGTACTATTCAGCGCTGGGTGAGGACTAGAGAGCTCGTGTATCAAGAAAACTTACGTGCACGATTTATGAAGGTATAAGATCGTACCTTAGGCCTAAGATTGGGCTGTTATACCCAAGTTCGTGGGTTCGAACCCGATCGCAACCGTGGATTTTTAAGGGCGAAAAAATCCTTTGTACGCCTTCCTTCGGAGGGGAAGTAAAGGTGGCTGTCCCATGTAGTATATTTTCTGCATGCAAAAGATCCTCAAGCCTAAATTATGCTTCTGAGCTAAATTCAAATCGCCTGTTTCGTCGCCCAAGTAATACCTTCTTTCATCCCTAGTAGGTGAAAGGAGCGTAACGAAATTTGCGTGGTCAGGCGGAAGAGCAGGCCTCATGGCCTGAGTCTCGCCACGAAAAATAAGACACATTCAATTCAATTCAATTCAAAATTAGTTATGACGTTATGACTTCAAGGTCCGTCACGTGACTGTTAGTGCACAACGTCGCTAACTTACACGTGGTGTTAAAGCTCCCTAATCTCTTCGCTCAGGCGCTGAGTGAGGCGGGCCCTGCTCGGCGCGTGAGGCTGCGCCCAGCCGCGAGTCTGGGCCTCCTGCACAGCATGCGCAGGTAATGTCTGAACTTTGGTGTTGGTAGCACTAGTTAATTCGATTTTTAATTAACACAAACAGGTCCACTGTACATTTTAGACATTCAGATGTAATTTATTAAAGTATTGTTACGATTCTATGCGGGGAATTAAAACACAGATATTATTTTAAAAAACGTTTATTTTGTTTCTTAAAGGTACGCTAAAATACTCGATTTATGTTCAGATAGTCTTCACTTGATTATATTATGATACGGTACAGTTTTTCATAATTTATTTTCACTGTACTTCTCTTCATTATTTATTTTCACAGTTCACTTATTTTGCACTGTCGCACAGTCCTAAGCACTGACCACAGTCCACTGCACTGACCACCGTCCGACGCACTGACCACAGTCCACTGCACTGACCACAGTTCACGGTGCTGGCCACAGTTCACGTCACTGTGTACAATCCACTGCACTGCTATTCACCGCGATGCACACACTTCACAGCTCAGCTTTCACTTCAGAGTGACTCGCGTATTGATACTCGGCTGGCGACCGCCTAGAATTTTCTGGAAGTTGCGATATACATCGCGAACACTCCGGGACCATCTAGTTCAGGGGCCCCCAAGCAGATACGCGCATACCCCGGAACCATTTAGTTCGGAAAGACGCTGGCAGATGGCGCAATATTCGTTACAGTATATTATTACGGTTATTATAAAGCAGGTCTGAAGATGCCTATAAGGTGAAGCCGAAACGTCACCCCATCAACTACTATGTAATCAAAATGTACTGTAGTAAATTACATCTGAATGTTAAAATTAAAAGTGAAACTGTTTGTGTTAATTAAAAATCTATAGACATTCATCGCAGAGGAAACTAAATAAGTTTACTTGGATATTTGTTTACTAAGGTTTGGTAATATTGTCAGACGATCGCTTGCCATGTGTTGTAAGGCAGTTGAGGCTGGTTACATAGAGACAGTGCTTGATTTATAAAATTTAAGTTCCCAGAACACAAGGTGATGTAGAGTTCAAGTTTGTTGTACCAAGATTTTTATTTCTTAAAGCCTAAATAAAAGGTTATCATTTTCACAACAACATCAATTCCAATGTATAGCCAATTAAATCCAGTGGTGGCTAGTGCCCCGACATACTGGAGGTAGCAGCTCTATCGCATGTCAGAAATTTAATTTCCAAAATTCAGAACACTAATTTACAATAAAATGTACGCAATTCATGTTAATTAATGAAAACTAAGCTTAATAAAAATATATATTGAAACATTACTTATATAATTGTACTATCTGAAGAACCTTGCGTTGTTGGAGTATTTATGATAATTTTTTATTAAACAGAAAGAAGAATTCTGTCTATTCCTGCCCAATGGCAGAGCCCACTTTTATTCTCTTCTATATCCCCTCTATCCTACTCTGCCTCTCTCTACCTTGCTCGAATCTGGAAATTCCCTGTCTTCCGTACTCACTAAAACACTTTTTCGCTAAAAAAATCTTTGAATTTATTTCTATTGGGGGTCCCCTCCTCCAAACTTCTTTCGCTTTATAAATGAAAATAATAAACAAATCTAAACTAAAAAAATAATGATGTACCCATATATAATCTTTTTGTGGAATTTTATTTATTATACTAGTATTTTCAATTAATTTCCACATTATAAAACATACTCTTTTTCATATTCTTTATTCTCACGAATTTATAAAGAAAAATTTGAAATTGATCTTGCCACGTCAATTGACGTTTAATAATAATTAAAGTAATTTTAATTGAAGTGACTGACAGAAAGGAGCCATTGATCACTTATACAATTATAATATCTCAAAAAAAATCCAAGATCACAGTGGATTCCGGCTTGACAAAACTTTTTATCATCTAAGATAACCTCCAAAAACCAGCATTTTCACACATTAAATTCCCCAAATATTAATTTACAAATGCTGCTTTACTTTAATTATACTGCCATTTCACTATAAATTACATTCTTGCCAAACTTTCATTAATTTAATCATTCCTTCAACACTCAAAGGTACGCTTTCATTCTCCACTATATTAAAACACTTCTCTACAAAAACACATCCATCTGTCAGTCTTAGCATAACACATAAATCATTCATAATATATTTTCACTCACCCAACTTGCAAATACATAATAATTATGTTTAATTTACTACAACTAAACATGTGTGCATTCATACCTTTAAACGACAATATTAACCATATCCATTAGAAAATGATCTCTTCCGCACATTTTGACTCATGTACATTTAGTGCACTCACGCTTGCACACAATTAAAACCAATATCTAAGTTACTTTTATAAATAAAGCAGAGAAAAAATGTTTTCTCAAAGTCCATGAATGCTAGGTGTTTCTCCAAATTGAATTCTCACTTCTTTGGTTTATTATTAATTCAGGAACATTGTCTGTGCATGTTCTTTCCTTGTGAAAGCTTGCTTGTTCTTCAGTTAAAATTATATCAGAGATATTTTGAATCCTTTTCATTAAATTTTTTACTATAAAGTTTGTAAACTGAATTCAGAATACTGTTACCTCTGTAATTGAATGTATTTCCTCTTCCTCCTTTCTTAAATAAGATCTCCTGAAGAATGATTACCTCCTTTCTTGAAACAGCCTTTGCTATTTTCCATTCATCCATTCCATTCATTAATACTTCGTAATTTTCCCAGCACATGTTGAAAAGATGAAGCGTTCTGAATTTTATAATGAGTCCTCCATATTTTATTAGATGCAAATACGAATTAACTAGAAATGTTGTTACATATGTGTAACAAGGGGCACTAGAGGGTTAATATTTATTCACTCTTTCTTTATGTTTGGGCTTTTGGGTGTTTCTTCTTTTGGATCAGTCTAAACTGATATAGATTACTTAAGCTCTCTTCTTATAGTAAATGCGCATTGAATATTTAATCTGATTTCCTTTGCTCTATATTTTTGTTCTTTGTTTGTTTTCTCCATCTTGCCCAAAGCTGAAATTTTTATTTTAAAAGGTGCTCTGTATTTACACTTTTACCTCATGATACTTACTTGTGTATCAGGTATTCTTGAGGCCAACTTTTGGTTTATTATTATGTAAATGATTAATGAACAATAACTTTCATACAGATCTTGTGAAATTGTGCATGTACTTCTTTTTAAAGAAAGTATTTGTCACTTTCAGTTCATTAAAAGATATGAATTCTCTACATTTCCCCCCATTCTCTTTTGTGGTATCTTCTCCATTTCTTTCTACTAAATTGGGAATTGGTACTTTCAAATTGGAGCATTCAGATCTCCTGCTAAGATTATATGATCATTATTTTATTTATTCAAATGATTCTCAAGTGGTTCAGTAAATAAATGTTTCTTCTTTGTTCCCTTCTTGTTGCATAGATGTCGATTACTGTCAAGTGTCCTCTATTGAATTTCAATCCTACTGTTTGTAGTCTTTCATTTACTAATGCATATTCCCCAACTTTATCCTTCCATGTTATGTCTATCAGTATAAATACTCCACAAGATGCTCTTATTCTTTGTGCTACTCCATTGTAAAAGATGATTAAGTCTTCAATTTCTTTAGTGCTTTTAAGCTTTTTTCAGTTTCGGTGATCACAGTTATATTAATTTTATATTCTTTGAGGTTTCAATTTAATTTGGTCTCCTTTGATACTAATCCTTGTACAACATTCTTTGTGAACACATTTAGTACATTAGTTAATCCTTTATTTTCGTTCTTGTCCTTGCCTGGTCGTCATACTTGTCTGGTCTTATTCCAAGGCTTGGTGTGAGATTTCTGAGTAAGATCTGTTTTCATGTATAGGTTATTAGTCTATAGCATAATCCCCCACCTGGAGGACAGGTGATTTGTGATAGAAAATTGCTTCCTTCAGCCTCTGTTGATCTGTCTACCTTCAAGGCAGCAGGCATTTTATTTCGGAGTTTTCTCCCATACAATGACTAGCTTCTGTACACCTGAAAAACTCCTTCTGCCCTTGGTTTTCTGTCAGAGCTTTCCTTCCCTTAGCCCAGTTTTCCTGTTTTTAGACATTGTCAAGTCATGTTATTATTTTTTTTTTTTTTTTTTTTGTTATTTAAGGTCGCATCAACATCTAAGGTCATTAGCGACCACTATTACTGTAGATTCAACTGTAGGGGAAACTGTAGGAAGAACACTTATGGATAACACAGACACACACAAACATCCATGCCCGAGGCGGGATTCGAACCCGCGACCCTTCGGCCCGAGATCACTACGACACTACTGCCTTAGCGATCTCGGCCACCGGGCCGGCTATTATTTTTTATTTTTATTGTTATTAAGTCATTAATTATTGAATTCAATGTGAAGAAAATATAAAAACTCATTGTGAAAACCTTTTGAAGAAACATTGAGGCCAAATAATTTATAGCCTCTTCGCTTCTCATTGGTAGAGCAGAAATGTATAAGTTTCATAACAAATTATTACGTAAAATAGGTGCTGATAGTAAAGGCATTGTTGTGACAGTGAAATAAATAAATAAATAATATTGTATTTTATTCTACACTGACACTTCTTATTTTACAAGGTGAATTATGTAAAAAATTATTTTTTTTATAGCCAACTCTTTTTTGAAATCTATTTTGATTGTTAAGTGAATCATATCAAAACAAATATTATTATAAATAATTTAATTTTGAGTGTACAAATCTTTGAGTGAAATTCGAAAAAACAAGTGTATCCTTTAAACCTACCCATTAATTTGCATAAAGGAGATAAAATATACTATATTAAATATATTGATTCATGTTTCTTCAAAGGATATCAATTATTTTTCATTTAATCATTTCACTCAGATTATAACAGGAGTGAAATTTTAATTATAATAAACGCCTCAAAATAAACCCCAATAAAGAGATTTAGATTCTTATGATGCAAAAATAAAGAAATTTGAAGAAAATATAAAAAAAGATTGTGAAGACCTTTTGAAAAAACATTCTGAGGAGGCAAAATGACTTAGTATTTTCATCTCTTATTGGCACATCAAGAAATTGTAATTTCCTCAAGAAATTATTGTGTGAAGTTAGTCCTTGTGCAAATGACATTGTGACATACAAACAAATAAGATTAAAACAATTACTGATTGGAAAATTTTAAAAATTAAAGCCTATTAAATAGACACTTCAAAGAATATAATTCACCTTCATTTAAAATTATTTTATTATTATTTAAAACTATTTAGTTATTAAATGACTTAAATTAATTTGTTTAAAGTGTAAAAAGTGTGAAGATATGTTTAATATTACAAAACAAACAACAAAAATTGGTCAATCGAAACTCAAGGGTGTATGTGCTGTATGTGGAAAGAAAGAGAAAATTTGTAAAAAAACAAACAAATATTAGAGAATAAGTAATAAATGAATTACATAAACCCATGATATTATTGTTCAAGGACAAAGATACAAAGCTACTGATAGATTATTAAGTTTATAAACAAGTAAAACGATCTCTTATATTGGTTATGCACCTGCAGATTTAGATAATTATAAAAAATATCCAAATTCACATTTCATATTTAAATATTAAAATCTGCATTTATATCAAGAACTTTCATGTAGTAGAGAAAAATGAAATAAAATATTTAAAGAAAAATGAGATGAAGAAAGAAAAAAACAACATAGGACAAAATCTGTATCCCCCCCAAAAACAGGTTCAGGGGGCAATAAAAAAATTACAGAAAAACATACTAAATATGTATGGATAAACAATGTGCAGTATCTCATTGATCGATTCATGGGGAAGAAAAGGCTGGTAATTAAATTTTTATAATGAGAAAATGGATATTAAACAAATGTGAACAGGAAAATTTCAAGACTTAATTACTTATAAAGAGTATGTTCTATCTTATTTGATTTTTACATTATATTTTCCATACATTTTGGAAATCTGATTGGAATTATGAACCGGGCTATTAATCGTTTAACGTTTGATTTGCACGTTTTTAGTCATATTTATTGTGGTCTTGGAACACATCTCAAAAATGATTAGCCCATGATGACAAAGGAATTAATATGTATTAACCCACTCGATGAAGCTTGTATTCATCATGATATAGCACATTGAGATCATTAAAATTGAAATTTAGATATCAAGCTGATAAAATATTACAAACAAGGAGCTGCAAAACTAATTTTTAGTAAGAATGCAGATTTAAAAGAAAGAATGTATTCTACAGCAGTAGTGGGTACAATGTATGCCTAAAGAAAATGAAGATTAGTTATAGAACTTAATTGGGGGATTTACAAATGATTGCATTTTATTTCTATATTTACCTTTGTTGGATGATTATATCAACTGTTACAGCAAATGAACTGTCATAAATCCCTCCATGTATAAAATAATCTCTTACAACGATTTTAGTTTGTAATATATAGTCATCAAAAAATAAAACTTCATATTCTTTGCAAACTTCTAGTGGTACAATGTCTCTTCATGTTGGATAAAGGTAATCATGGATAAAGGTAGTCTTCATACTTTTGACACTTCTTGATAAATTGCTACATTTCTTCTTCATAAGATTTATAATAGACATAAACATTGTTAATTTTATCACGATTTAATCATCCAGGGCTCTTAATATAATTATCGATTAATAAAGACATTTTTCCACAACCACTTCATTTTCCAATTGCGCATTGAATGGAAGAAGGTAATAATTTTCCATGCTTTGTTTTCACTTGTTTGCTTGATAATCTTATTTTTGGAGTCTAGTTTACTTTTTTATTCATTTAAATGAGTTATATATTGATGCTAAGTGATACTTTTATATTCTAAAAAAGGCTTATATACACACAATTACACATTTAGTCTTTTACGTGTACACATTTAGTAGGGTACTCAAAAGTAGTGTATGTTGAATTTTATTCCACTTTTATGACTCCAAATTTACTTCAAACAATAATAAATTATATTATAAACACAATAAAGAAAATAATATTATCATTATTCCCTCAGGTCAATAAAACAAAGCAGACTTGGAAAAATACAAATTCACAATTCTGTTTTTACAACCAATATTAGTATCAAATTTCATTGTGTACTCAGGAGAATTGAAATTAAAAGTTCTTGTAAATTAAAATTTGATGCTGAGAATTCTATTGCATTTGCATCAGTTTAGGCTTGACTGTTGAAGCAAATAAATCTACACTCGGTGAAAATATTCCAAAGTTTATTTCATTTGACAAGGTTGATATTCATTTTACGTGTTGATGTACTTGTAAACAGAACTTGTAAAAGAAAACAAAGAATTTCAGAAAGAAACCAACATTGTCACTTCTTTTAAACCGAATGCAGAATTTCAATCATCAATTATTTATAAACCAATGTATATACTTACTACTGTCCTGCATGAAATAAAATTCAATGTCTCTGTGTACATGTTACTGATTAATACAATAATTTAATATACTTTCATAGAGGTAAAGTAACAGTTCTCTTATAGAAAAAGCAGTCTACTTGTTCATAAGATTTAAAATAGATAAAACATTCTTCATAAATGGATAAGCTTTTTTTTAAAAATGCCATTTTTTTCATTTCTCCAAAATGGATGCAAAAATACATTTGTAATATTATAAACAACCTATAATACATATAATTGTTATTAAATGTAATACTATTATTTATCTCACCAATGATGAAACATTTCCTCACAAACGTACCCATTGTTGAAATAATAATAATAAACAAAAAGATAATGAATATGTGTATACGAGTGTATAGGTATTCGTCTTCCAGCATAACTCTTCAATGCGAGAACAATTCCATTTCAAAAAAAAAAGTTGGTATTCATTATTACTGGGAAATTGTAATGGGGAAATAATACTGTAGGAGTAAGCCACCCCATCCGGGATAATTCGACGCTGGTCTCCCGGTATGTGTGGTAATGTAGTGCATGTAAGTGTGTGTAAGTAAGGGATAATGATAGGACAAGGAAGAGGAAGAAAATATAGCAAGCTGTCCGTGCCCCGTTTGTTAGGGCATTACTGCTCTTGCATTCGCCTGGTGTTGATCGGAGAAACCACGGATAACGATTAGATCAGAGCAGCCGGCCGCTAGAATTCTCCTCCAGACAGCGACAGAACTCAACCTAACTAGCTAGCTAGTGTCAAAAATCCTGCCACCGTTGGGAGTGGAACTAGGACCTCCTGGTCAGATGCTCGACACTGACATTGGTTGATGACTTGAGCAACCTAAGCTGGTGGAGATGTCTGGATATTAAAGAATCGAATAAAGGCGACAACATTTTTGGAGTATTCTGCAGGAAATAATTCTCTTGACTCAATAGTTGTTTGGCTGTGCAGGAGACGCCGCGTCCT
Source organism: Teleogryllus occipitalis (assembly GCA_011170035.1). Taxonomy (NCBI): domain Eukaryota; kingdom Metazoa; phylum Arthropoda; class Insecta; order Orthoptera; family Gryllidae; genus Teleogryllus; species Teleogryllus occipitalis. The sequence continues at coordinate 101,229 of BLKR01001892.1, read as the reverse complement.
AGGTGCAAGTCCCAACGTTTCGGCCGCCATTTTGTGACCTTTCTCAGAGCGAAATGAGGAAGGTCGTAAAATGGCGGCTGAAACGTTGGCATCTATGCCTAGCACGCGGCGTATCCTGGACAGGCAAGAAGCTACTAACTCCAGCTTCGGAAGCCTACGATCTCATTCTCTAGCCTCTTCTCCAACTGCATTGCAAATGTGTTGGCGCCCAGCGGCTGGCGCGCGAGCTAGACTACGGACTGGTGCGGAGTGGCTAAGTTGTGGGGACACATGCTTTCGTGTCTTCCACTCGTAATAATCCCCTAGTCTCAACTCTGGCTGCGTGTTGGCGCCCAGCGCAAGCGGCGTGCGGTGCGTGCGCAGCATGGCGTGCGAGCGGGTCCACGGCCTGGTGCTGCCTGCGCGAATGGCTATGTTGTGGGGACACACGCTTTCGTGTCTTCCACCCGTAATAATCCCCTAGTCTCCACTCTGGTTGCAAGTGTGTTGGCGCCCAGCGCAAGCGGCGTGCGTGCGTGCGCAGGGTGGCGCGCGAGCGGGACCACGGGCTGGTGCTGCCTGCGCGAATGGCTCAGTTGTGGGCACACACGCTTTCGTGTCTTCCGCCCGTAATAGTCCCCTAGTTTCTACTCTGGCTGCAAGTGTGTTGGCGCCCAGCGCAAGCGGCGTGCGTGCGTGCGCAGGGTGGCGCGCGAGCGGGACCACGGGCTGGTGCTGCCTGCGCGAATGGCTCAGTTGTGGGCACACACGCTTTCGTGTCTTCCGCCCGTAATAGTCCCCTAGTTTCTACTCTGGCTGCAAGTGTGTTGGCGCCCAGCGCAAGCGGCGTGCGTGCGTGCGCAGGGTGGCGCGCGAGCGGGACCACGGGCTGGTGCTGCCTGCGCGAATGGCTCAGTTGTGGGCACACACGCTTTCGTGTCTTCCGCCCGTAATAGTCCCCTAGTTTCTACTCTGGTTGCAAGTGTGTTGGCGCCCAGCGCAAGCGGCGTGCGTGCGTGCGCAGGGTGGCGCGCGAGCGGGACCACGGGCTGGTGCTGCCTGCGCGAATGGCTCAGTTGTGGGCACACACGCTTTCGTGTCTTCCGCCCGTAATAGTCCCCTAGTTTCTACTCTGGCTGCAAGTGTGTTGGCGCCCAGCGCAAGCGGCGTGCGGTGCGTGCGCAGGGTGGCGCGCGAGCGGGACCACGGGCTGGTGCTGCCCGCGCGGGCGGCGCGGCTGTGGGGCTCGGCGCTGGCACCCGAGGAGCGAGCCCAGCTGCACGTGGTGGAGGAGCCGCTGCGTAGCTACTTCCTCACCATCGCCTACGCTCCCGACTGGCCCCATGCCTGCCGCGTCGACCAGGTGCTCACGCTCGGAGCGCTCGCATCGCGAAAAGCTAAGCGCGACCCGCAATGGGTAAGGAGAGCATCGCTTGTTCGTCACTCGCCAAATAGCATGCGACTCATCTACTCTACTGGGGATTCAGCGAGCGACCACTGCTTGAGTTGCTAGCTATTGGCCGAGTGACGAACATTCGGTGCTCGCCCTAATTAATCGAATTTATTAAATAATTAAACTATTTAACCGGGAGTGGTAACTCAGTGCATCAACTGATGTCACTGCAGCGCCTCTGACGAGGGAGGTTCTAGGTTCGAATTCTGACGGCGGCAGGATTTCCGACACTAGCTTTTCAGCTATGTCGAATTCAGTCGCTGTCTGGAGGAGAATTCTAGCGGCCGACTACTCTGATCGATAGTTTTTTCGTGTTTTTTCCGATCAACACCAGCCGAATGCGGGAGCAGTAACCTACCAAACGGGCCACGGACCATGCGCGATCTATCATTCCTCTTGCATGTCCTATCCTCTTCCCTAACACACACACTTTAACTAACATGCACTCCACTACCACATATTCCGTGAGACCGGTCGGGAACTTAGAGCTTGTCCCGGCTGGGGCGGTGCCCCGCTGGTGGGATAGTCCTGGTTAGAGGGAAACCCTAGTATCCGACGGTAGGTCGGCGCCGGATCTTGCCATCCAGAGGAGGAAGATCACCGCCATCTCCCGAGAAAAAAACATGCACTACACTAACGGGAGTGGTGATCAAAGCAGTTGACGCGCCCGGAAACACGAAATAATCAATCAGTTAAACGAATTTAAATTAAAGAAATGAATTTCACTTTTTGAATGGAATATTTCTTTAGAATAATGGTATCTAGGAAAACTAGTAACTTAATCATAGTGCGCAGACGCCAAGTGCACCGTATGTAATTTACTTTCCCAGTTTTCTTCGAAACATCATTGATTTAGGAGATCTTTAACACATCTAAGACACATTCGATACAATTATTGAGAACGTGTCTCTCTGCCAGAAATGAACAAGCGGATATTTTTGGCCTTTAATTGAATGCTACGAAATCTGACACCAGTTGACTGACGTCTCGTAACGTCTCGAGCGTTGCCGATGCAACGGTTCGCCTGCGGATGGCTTTGGTGCTGATACAAAACGTTTTTGAAACACCCACTTCTAATATTCCACAACGGAATTATTCAAGATGTAGATATTATTTGGGTTTTGCATGGTGTTGTAACAGCTAGTGAAATTTCCTGTGAATCCGAGAATCCAGTACGGTGCGTATAGGTTGTTTTGGCGCGTACGACTGATTGTGTGTGAAGGCTTGTGGTGGCGCGACTGCGCTGCTGGTCCCGGTAGTGCGCTACCAGCCGACATAGCAGTGCCACTGCGTTGCTCATGTGAATGCCTCCATTTAAACCAATACTTCGCCAGCAGTAATGCCTCTTAGAAGCGCTGCCGAGGTCCTTCGTGTGAAGGGACTGTTAAGCCTCGTCCTTACGTAAAGATTGATTGATTGATTTTTCGTGTTTCCGGGCGCGTCAACTACTTTGGTCATTAGTCTCGTTAGTGTACAGCATGTTTTTTTTTCGGGAGATGGTGGTTATCTTCCACCGCTGGATGGTGAGATCCGCCGCCGACCTACCGTCGGCTAGCGGAGTTTCCCCCTAACCAGAACTCTCCCACCAGCGGGGCACCGCCCCAGCCGGGACAAACTAAGCTTCCGACCTGTCTCCTGGAATATGTGGTAGTTAGTGCATGTTAGTGTGTGTATGTAAGGGGAGAGGATAGGACAAGGAATGGGAAGGACAGATCGCGCGCGGTCCGTGGCCCGTTTGGTAGGGTACTGCTCCGGCATTCGCTTGGTGTTGATCGCAGAAACCACGGAAAACTACCGATTAGAGCAGCCGCCCGCTAGCATTCTCCTCCAGACAGCGACGGAATTCGACCTAGCTGTGTCGAGTGTCGAAAATCGTGCCGCCGTCAGGACTCGAACCTAGGACCTCCCTGTCAGAGGCGCTGCAGTGACATCAGTTGATGCACTGAGCTACTGCTCCCGGTCACGTCAAGATTAAATATCGCCACTTTAAAAATATACATCATAAATATCTATTTGTCGTGCCTTCATATATTAACATGTTAACTCTGAACATATTGGATTTAATATTTTTAATATATTGTATGAATTCAAACAGTTAGTTCGGGGGTGTCTGCTAAATATCGAGCAACATCTTGAGTTTTCATGGAAAGTACTGTACTTCAATTACTATTTTCGGAGTTCTAGGTAAACGCAAAATGAAGTTGTCGAAGGAAGAAATATTCAGACCTAGTGGCTATGATGGTGTGCCCAAACGTAGGGAAGACTAGGAGAACTTGTCAAAGATTACAGGATGAAGTTGAACTCTCGCATTAATAATAAATAAAAACTAGTGAAAACCCGTCAAAATTTGACGGTGAGATCTGAGATAAATGTAAAATACTGTGACCAGACTAATGTTCACAATTCGTTGCATTGTTTGGATCTTCAGGGTATAACGAAGATATTCTGTAATGTGAGTTCCCAAAATTTTGAACACGTATGGCCCATGGGCAGGTGGCAATGCAATATCGGCGCCAAATTGCACAAAAGAAAGAGCACTATTATGCTGACGGATATTATTTCTAAAGTTTTTTATGTGTCATCATGTCCTATAAACAATTTTTATTTCTTCTAGCATATCGCTTGAAGGTAAACTTATTTTCCCATTTAAGCAACACAGAGTAAATCGTTTGCAGAATTTCTCTCACATGCGAAGTGCAAAGCAGAACAAAACTGACATTTCATAGACAACGACCCAGCAGAAAACGAAATGACCTCACTATCACGACACTTACGCTGACTTTCTCTTTCCCTGCGTCCAGTTAATGTACGTTTGCGTCTTTTGGGACGCGTGGGCAACGATTCGGAATTCGACATAACCTGTGAACAACTTCACTACTTCAGTACAACCGAGCAAAACTCACTGTCCGAATGTTCTCTACAAAATACACCACAAAAGTAAATACATGCAAACTGTCAACGCCACAATGCAATAATTACACTGAAACAAAACCTTGATGAATTGTAAACAAATCTCAACAATCAAAACAAAACATCTAACAGCGCCACCATGAAGCATCTATCGACTCATGTATATCGATTTTGAAACAGCCACCCTTTGGAAGAAAACAATTGACTATTGATAAGCGTACTATTAAAGAAATATTTAATTAATTAATTTACACACTAAGTGTTGGTGAATCAACACAAACAATATCTGATAACACATCTAGGGATCACATTCTTTCATTTAAAGGAAAAAATACTACAATCGGTTCAGTAGAAGCTCTAAACGAAGCCATGGCAAAATACCTTATTTTTTTAAATATATAGATACAATATTTATATGTTCAATATTTATGTCAGAGAAAATTGTTTTTCATTCATTTTTGAATGCCCCTTCTTATAAATTTTATAATAAATAAAAATACAATATTTATATGTTCAATATTTATGTCAGAGAAAATTGTTTTTCATTCATTTTTGAATGCCCCTTCTTATAAATTTTATCCGTCAATATATTCTGAAAAACCCTCTCGTTAATGTTTTTTTTTTTAATTTGCTGCCTTCCTACCTACGTAAGTAAAGATGAAGTATTGTAATACTACGGCAAAAATTGGCGAGTTTTCGACACATAAAATCGAATACCGTGGTTCTGGTATTTGAAAAGTGGTTTAATCTTCTTCCTATATGCAGTAAATTACTTCTTCTAACACGTTGTTTAGTCAGAATCTTCGTTTTGTGGGTCTTTGAAAGTGGAAAATCAATCTGCCTGTATTGTCTGTATGTCCGTCTGTGGTTAACGGTAGCGCCTAATTCGTTCAGACGTTTTCTCCAAAATTGATTTTTCGTAATCGATATAAATAAACTCACGGCCCTCCGAACTTGAAACGGATTCTTTCATGCATTATCAGAGGCAACTTATTGTTGCCGGTCGTGATTATCGTATAATGTAGGTAATATTCCTACGAAAGGAAATTGATTTAAGGAAGGTAACACACTGAACTTAAAATTAATAAATACACTTCTTTTACTGCAAGAAGTTTTCATTGCATATTATGAAATTTAAAAAATCGGAAGTTTACTTGGTGTAATCAAAGCAAATATGAGTGAAGTTATTCTTGCTTTTTGGATAATGTGCTGCAAAGACTGTAAAATTAATCGTAAAATACCCTCACTTTTATATCAATGATAATAACTATACTAACAATTTCTCCTGCTAGTAATTGATATTACTAAAGAATGAATCTCTCTACTATTGTTGATATTATTACTTTCCTGCTTGGGCATGCTATTGAAACTCGTATAACATTGGTCTGCATATATGTTATCATTTATTTGCCATGCTATCATCATAAATTTTCCCTATAATGAAATGTTGTTATTTTGCTTCTATTTCTATTTTGCTTATGGGTTTCGACATACATGTCATCTTCTCGCCAGTCGTATATGGGCGTGTAAATCTATACAGAATTGTGATCTCGGAAAGTTGTGTTAATTAAAACTGGTTATTTCGAATTGATGGCAAGAAGCTACAAACTATCATCCTTTTTTCAAATAAATAATTTAACATTTATTATAATTTTTATATTTTTTACATTTAATTTTTTTTCCGTTATATGTAAACAAATATAATAAAAATTGATAAAATATAAATGTCTGTCTGAAAAACCAAAAGACTTTCCAAGAATTATACAAATATAAAAAAGGCAATCCTATAAATAATAATAATTTCGTAAATAAAAAAATCGATGTTTTGGCAACAAAATATCGATGTGAAGAAAACATGGAAAGCAAAATATCGAAGTTAATATATCGTTGTTTCTGGTGGACAACATCAATGTTTCAAATCCATCGATGACTTTTGCCATCCCTACGTGCAGGTGGTGGGGCGGCTGCTGGAGGCGGGGCTGCCCGGGCAGTGGAGCGCTGCGCTGCTGGGCCGCTGGGAGCGCAGCGTGCGTGGGCGTTTGCGGGGGCGTAAGCGGGCGCCGCTGCGCCCCATGCACCCCACGGGCCTCAGCCTGGCCTTCGAGGCCGCCACCCTCGGCGTCGCCGCCGCCGCCGCCGCCTTCGTCGCGGAGCTGATCGCCGGACACCGCCTCTGCCAGCGCATCCGCCCCCGCCCCGCTCCCTCGAAAGGCCAGCCGCAAATGATACGCGTCTGAATACGGGCAGTTACTTTTTCATTCATGTGTATTATGCCATGCAGCAATCATGTACCTCATAGTAACACATAAACACTAAATAAAAGTTGTTCATAGCGATTCTACTCCATCCGTCCTCTTCTAGGGCACCCAAGTAGTGGATGATGTTTTCTCAATACCTTTATTACATTCTGAACCACCGCTACGTACAAAATTAGTAAATGGTGGATCTTATTAGATTGGGATTTAGGCTTAAAACATGATTTTCATCACAGAACTGCTCTGCTAGCGCCTCCGTCCACGGCCCACTCTCGAGAGGCCAGACGCCAATTATTCTCGTCTGATTTCGTACAATATTACTTTTTCATTCATGTGTATTATGCCGTGCAGCAATCATGTACCTCATAGTAGCACAAAATAAATGAAAGTTGTTCACAGTCAACAATTCTACACCTTCCTCCTTCTTCCAGGTCACCCAAGTAGTGGATGATGTTTTCTCAATATATTAATTACATTCTGAATAACCGCTACGTACAAAATTAGTAAGCGGTGGATCCTGTAAAATTGGGATTTAGGCTTAAAACATGAGCTTCGCCACAGAACTGCTCGCGGGACACCGCCTCTGCCACCACCCCCGCCCCCGGCCCGCTCTCTCGAGAGGCCAGACGCCAATTATACGCGTCTCAATATATTCTCGCTCAACCCTACGATTACATTGCACAGAAAGAATGAAGTAGAGAAGTAAAGGCAAAAATACTGCTTATCCACGAATAAACATTGTTTTTTATTTACTAACATCTTTACACATTTTTATATTGGTATTGTTTTGGCCTATAACAGCAAATTATGCTGTATGTAACAAACCTTAACTTTATGTGTGTAACAAAATGTATGAAATACAATTTCCAAATAATGATCAGAACTCCCTCACCTCTTTGATGTTTTCATTAGATATCACAAGAATGATATAGAGGAAAGCACACTAAATACTTACAATTGATAGTCACAAATAATCGTTTTAGCTATCTCACAACTCGATGTCCCCTAAGCAAGACCAACAGCTCCTCCATTTCCCGGGAATTTGCCAAGTTGCGTATGATGCCATGTTCCCGTTTCCATTCTAGCCACGCACTTCAAACACAAATTTCGTAACTGTTTATTAATAAAGAAAAAGTAATTTATTCAAAACATAGTGACCTCCAGTCCTCTTTCTTCTGGTACCTCCCTTGCTTAAAACCATTTACTCAAAGCCGAATAGAAGGTTGCAACAAAAACTCTTTACAGCTTTAGTATACAGGCTGTCCAGAAGCTCCCCCTACAAAACAATACCTCAGGTTTTATGTTGAAATTCATGAGGAATTGAATCTTAAGTTTTATCGAAAAAAATTGTCTTCAAGAAAACTGATTTCAAATGTGACTTCCGGGGCAAAATTCAAATCGACTGCCTCATCAGCTATCTAAAGCTAGCAGCGCCAAAACACCAATCTCAATCAAACAATATTCAGACTTTTAGGCTAATTTTGGGCCAATTAATTGCTCTCTATTCGCGAATTTTAGGCTCTTTTGGATTTTCCAAAATCGTGGGCGCTGCTAGCTTTAGACTAAAGCTAGCAGCATCCAATCAGAAAATCCATCTCAAAATCAATTAAAAAATATGAACGTACACAAAACATTTAAGGCTAATTTTGGCTCTAGGGAAAAAAATGTCCGCATTTATATTCCAAAAATCAGGGCTGTACAAAAAGAAACAATTATCATTGGTTATTAAGAGCGAATAAACACCAAAGTTAAAAATCTTCACAAAAATTATGAAACCCCTCCCTAAATTTAGAACCAATTTGAGTCTCTTGAAAAAACCACAACCGAAACCATGGTCGCCAAGTGACAACAGGGTAAATATCGGCATAGGAAGCTGGGGTTGGTCCCATTCACTACGCACCTCCCTGTCGGTGGGGACACATGGAGCCATAGCCGCCGTCCAGAGTTCGAGGGGGCCAGCGCGTACTCGACGACGAAGGAGCCAACCGCCGCCAGCAGCCCAAGCGCCAGCAGGATAAGCGCCGTCACAGAAGGCGTGGATTGGTCCTATTCATTCAGAAACACCAAGTCCTTTGGACCGCAGCCGAACCCATGGCCACGAATGGCGCCATGGGCAGTGGGTGAGGGCCAGCGCGCACTCGACGACGAAGGCGCCAGCCGCCGCCAGCAGCCCAAGCGCCAGCACGGCGAGCGCCGGCGCCAGGTCGCCCAGCGTGGTGGGGGGCCGCGTGGGGGGCGGCGCCTCTCGCAGCCCCAGGCGCCACACGCCCGGGTCCCGCGCCGCCCACCAACGCCACAGCCCCGCCTGCGCACGCCCCACGCGTAGCAACTGCTTCAGTCAATCACAAGGCTTGGGTTCTGATACTTTAAAATTCTTTGTAAATGACCTACATCATGACTTAAAACTAAGAGGTTAATTATACAAAAAATAACGAAAAACCTAATTTTTAAGAAAATACTCAACAATTTGTAAGTAAATGTTTATTTTATTCAATGAATTTTGCAATCAGAATCATCAGAATCCGATTCTTGGAGATAAGTATGAAGGTGGCTCCATGTGGTGAGTACTCGGCGAGTAGCGTGCAATGGCTCGCCTAATCCCGATTAGAGTGGTTGATTTGCTAGATTTTTTTGGCGTTTTTCTAACGTGGCGTCTGAGGGTAGTACCTCCAAGATGGAATTCGGCACGACTTTTTGAGCCATTATCAGTCCTGCTTGAAGATATCGCATGATCACGACTGCATCAAGCAGTGCTCTATATGAAGCGACTCTAACGGCGGGACTGACAATGATTCAAAAACTTGTGCCGAAATCCATCTGTGGATGGGGATGTGGTGGATGAGTGAATATACTCAACTCCCACTCTCTGAATATGAATCAGTGAAATTGTCGCTGATTCAATCAGTGAGAGCAAAGTCACTGATATCTTCAGTCGAAATATGTAGTTTTGCTGACAATCAGTGAATACGTGAACCTTTTCAAAATGACCGCCAGCATTTCATTGGTTGTCAGTTGGCCGCGCCACTATACCCAGAGAGTATACTAATGACAAGACTGGTCCAGTCATTCACGTGCTGTGTTGTGAATGTATGCAAAATCGCACGGCAGAGCCAGTGGAATAGAGGTTTCCTGCGAGAAAACTGACCTGTGTCTGAAGATTGTTTTAATTGCATTAGGTAAGTAGTTTTCGCTTTTCTGTGACTCGTCTTGTTGATAACTGTGAGACGTTTTATTTTATGAGCATTTGTCCATACTAAGAAATAGGTTATGAACACGTTGTTAATATCACGTATTTGTTTTTGTTATGAAATTGGAAACTTCTTATGTAACTTAAGAGTTTTAATGTAACTGTTTGGTGATACAGTGTGAAATATCTGACGTGCAATGGATAATTTCGTTTATGAAATTTGTAAAAGTCCAAAATGCTCTCGATTACACCACAGCAGAGCCGGGCATGCCAGCAAACTAATAACTCATTCTTTGGTTTTTCCAATTTAGTTTGACACCAGTCCAGGAGTGGAGTTTTGAAGAAGTGTAAGAGAAAGTGCTGGAGCTAACTGGGGACTCTAACAATGTGAATATTTTGAAAAGTATTTTAATTTGCCAAAGACGGCTGTAATACTGATTTATTTTGATCAGTGTTCCTTGCTTTCCTTAGTCACTAAACACATTATATTTTACTCATTTACATGGCAAGGCTAGTTTGGCAGAGGAGTGGGAGTGCAGAAGGTACATCAAAGCCATTCCTGAGGTTCCCAATCCAGACCTCATAATAATTCTGCCAGTTAGTATGATCTTGTATGTAATCTGAAAATAAAGTAACCATTTTTTCCTTGCATAACTTCTTGACCTATCTTTTTTCTGTTTTAGGAGGGCTCTAATTTGCATCTGGAGGAATTGGAAAGGAGAAAAACCTTCAAGAAAAATGTCCAGCAATATTTGATATGGGTGAAAGGATAGAAAAACTATTCGTGTTTTGTTCAGGGTGATGGTTGGTTTTAACATCTGCCCTTTTAATAATAATAATAATAATAATAATAATAATAATAATAATAATAATAATAATAATAATAATAATAATAAAATATTCCTTCACCCATTGCAGCATTTGACTTACTGTTTAAATTAATATTTACAACAAATTTGGCATACTCAACATCATTAGCAATTTTTTTTCATTTTTAGCAGTATATAATGATTATATCCTTCAAATATTTAATTTGAAATAAAAACTCATTTGGGTTTCTGTAATAAACCCCCCCTTCTGGGAAATGAACAATGCTTTTGCAATTGTTCAATTATCATAACCTTCTACCATTGGAGTTAGTTTTGTTATATCATAGAAATTTGATTCTTTGGTTCTGTGTCCGGTATTGACTTTAAGATTTTCCCAATATCGAGGATGGCCCAATTCTCAATTCATCTAATTTCTTCCTATTCAGGTGATTTTCATGTTCTATGTACACAAGATCTCCCTTTTTAATTCAATTTGTCTCCTGTGTAGGTTGAATATTTTTTGTTGTCATTATGAAGTTTTATTGTATTCTTGAGTGCTATTTTCCTCTCTCTTTCTAAATCTTTGGCTGTGCATTTTATTTTTAATTCATGCGGTAGGATATTTATGGTTTTACCCTCTAGCAAGTATTTTGTTGAGAATTTTGTCACTGTATGCTCTGTCTCGTATTTCTCCACAGCTTTTTTCACAATAGTTGTCCATAGCAATAGCAGCCTCTTTGTTAGTTTCATTCATAATACATCTTATTTTATTCACTAAAGTCTGGTTTAATCTTTCATTGAGACCATTGGAGAAAGGCGCATCTATGGCAGTAAAAATCAATTTTATTTTTTTCTTTACTTTGAATTGTTTTAATTCTTTTGAATTTATTCCTAGATATTGATCCGTTAGTACCATCTGGACATAATGGTATTTTGTTACTTCCTCAGTTAGTTTTATGAAGTCATCAGCGTTTTGATTTTTTGATGTTAAAATATAAGCATATCTTGTGAAATGGTCGACCAGTAGGTGTAGGTATTTTTTTGTTGACCGGGATCCTCCATAACCTCCGATGGTATCCATAGAAACTATCTTGAATGGGTACATTGCTCAACCTAGGTGTGACATTAATCCATGTTATGATTTTCTTCATAATTTATTCTTTAAGTAGATGTCACAAGTTTCACAAATCTTCTCTATGTTTATGTTTATATTTTTCGCTGTAAAGAATGGTGTTACTTTATTTATCATCTGCACTCTTCCCAGGTGACAATAAGTATTGTGTACATATTTTAGTAATATTTTACTAAATTCTTCTGATAATGAGTTTTTCTCTTCTTTGAAATTTTTATAATAAATTTAATTTTAGAATATTAGTTTTTTCTTATTGTTTTGTAGTTTTGTGCATCTTCTTTGATCCTTTTTTATGTCTTCTAATTTCACTAGGTCTACTATTTTTAATATGTCATCTGAATTTTCATCAGGCTCTAGAACTGGATGCCTGTTTAAACAGTCTGCCTCTAGGTTTAATTTTCTAGGATTATATTTAACTTTAAAATTGTATTGGGACAGATAGTATGTCAAATCACCCAGTTCTTAATCTGTTATTGCTTTTATATTTAAATTTTTTAAAGGTTTATGATTGGAGTGTACCAAAAATTCTCTTCCAAGTAACCAATGTTGCCAATATATCACAACCTTTTTTATTGCCAAGCACTCAAGGTAAATTGCTTTTTTTTTTTTCCTTTTGAGCTTCACTCACTTTTTCAAAAAATATGCGACTGGCTTATTATCCCCATTTTTGTCCTTGGTTTAGTACAGCTCCGATTTCTTTTATGCGTGCGTTCTTTTTCCAATTGTTCCATTCTGATTCTACTGTATTTTTCAAAATCATACTTGAGTACCAATCTGCGCTTGCATTGTCAAGGGAAAATTTTAGAATTTCTCTTCCACAAAACAGCGTTCACACTCTTTTTCAAACTCGTTTATCCATTGGCATGCGTTTGAGTTTCTTCCATTAAATATCTATCTATATATTTAAAAAAATAAAGCATTCTGCCATGGCTTTGTTTGGAGCTTCTACTGAATTGATTGTAATATTTTTTCCTTTAAATGAAAGAATGTGATCCCTAGATGTGTTATCAGGGATTGTGTTGATTCACCAACATTTACGGCGTAAATTAATTAATTAAATCATTCTTTAATACTACGCTTATCAGTAGTCAATTGTTTTCTCCAAAAATGCTGTTTCAAAATCGATTATATGAAACGCTAGATGCGAGTCCAAGCTGCTTGATGTTATGTTTTGATTGTTGAGATTTGTTTACAATTCGTCACGGTTTTGTTTCAGTGTAATAATTGCATTGTGGCTTTGACAGTTTGCATGTATTTGCTTTTGTGATGTATTTTTTAGAGAACATTCGGACAGTGGGTTTTGCTCAGTTGTACTGAAGTAGTGAAGTTGTTCACAGGTTATGTCGAATTCCGAATAGTTGTCCACGCGCCCCCAAAGAAGCAAACGTACACTGGACGCAGAGAATGAGAAAGTCAGCGCAGAAAATGTCAGTTTTGTTCTGCTTTGTACTTCCCATGCGAGAGAAATTCTGCAAACGTGTTTACTGTGTTGCTTAAATTGGAAAGTAAGTTTACCTTCAAGCAATATGCCAGAAGTAATCAAATGACACATCAAAAAACTTTAGAAATAATATTGATGGACAACATAACCTCCAAATCAACATTGTAAATAAATAAACATTTTTATGTAAAATCTATTGATAATAATTAATTTAATTACAGCAATTCAATATCCGTCAGTATAATAGTGCTCTTTCTTTTGTGTCATATCGTGTATTATTGGAATATGTGGGCCATTTTGCATTGCCACCTGGTCATGGACCATACGTGTTCAAAATTTTGGGAACTACACATCACAGAATTTCTTCGTTATAACCCGAAGATCCAAACAATGCAACATATTGTGAACATTAGTCTGGGCACAGTATTTTACATTTATCTAAGATCTCACCGTCAAATGTTGACGGGTTCTCACTAGTATTAATAAAATCATTGACAATTTTTCTCAAATTTTTTACTTGAGATATTTGTTGCTTATCTTCTAAAACTTTCTTTAAAAGTTTCTCAATTGTTTCATCTGAGGTACTCGGGTAGATTTTTCAACTTTTTCCTCTGTAATCTCTTCTATGTAGTAGTTGTAAAATTGCAAATTTTCCTCTTCATCCAAATATACTTTTGATAGATTTTCTGATAAAGAAATCCAGACTTTGATGTCTCTTTTTTTAAAGTATTTCTTACCTTACCAAATATTTGTGTTGTAATTAGCTCCTTGTGAAGATTTGTGTTTTGGAGTTCATCTGGTAAGCCATTTAAAGTTTTTACCTCAAGTGAATTAATAGCTTAGAACTTGCTCTTCTTGACACATGCCATCATTCATCAATTGTATTCCTGTCTTTGAAATCAGTGGCCAGGTGCCTCCATTGCGGTGTCAGGTATCAGTCATTTGTTCGGTAGCATGGCAGATTCAAATTTTTAGGAAACGACACACAATAGTCTTTGTTTTCTTTATACACATATATATGTGTATATATACATGTGTATACATATATATGTACATAGAAACAAAGGCATGCAGTGCTGTTAACATTTCCAATTTTAAGCTTGGCAATGCTGCCGATTTTAATTATGAAAATTATAATTAGCAGAGGAAGCTGATTAAGTTGCCCTAAAACTTGCCAAATACTTGTAATAATATCAAATGTTTATTTGTATTTTTACTTTAAAAATTTTGACATTTAATGTTCTCTATTTATTTTTATTGTAAAATTGACATAAAAATCCATTGAAATGTATTTATACACATTTAAATTATAAGAGGATTATAATTCTTTCACTACTTTCTTCCCAACTTTCTTTTCATAATTTGTTGTATTGTCACCAAAATGTCAATAATATGTACATAAAATAAAGAGTGTTAACTGCAGGCCAATTTTTCTCTGTAGTGAGTTTTGAAAAGTTCCTGAACATGGTTTTCTTCTGTTGTATGTTTTTCATTGGTTTAAATAAAGACTGTATTCACCTATCTCACTTAAAAAGGCAGTATCTACGCAACGCGCCAGCTGTGTGGTTACCCAACCAAAAAGCTCTATCTTCCCCGTGTTAAATCGAAGGACTAAGGAGTAAAAACAATAACTTCATTAATAGAACCAAGAGCGTGGTGCAATTCCTGACAAGGCACCAGACACCGGAGAGAGCGCCATTTGGACGCCCTTTCGTTTCAAAATGATTTCATATACATCGCTATTGCTGCAATATCTTCAATAATGTTTTAAAAGGAAAATGTATATTCCTAAGATACGAGATCTTTTTCATTTTCTGGGGGTTGTGCAACCTAAGCGCGAGCCGCCACTGCTGGGACAGCAATGCAATATTTCACTGATTCAAGCAGTGTAGTTTCACTGATTCAAGCAGTGAAGTTTCACTGATTCAAAAAGTGGTCCCGATTTTCACTGATTCATTCAGTTCAGTTCACTGATTGTCGGTGGTCGGATTTTAACTACCACAATCAGTGCATAGTCACCGTCAATCAGTGGCTTTTCACTGATTCAAATTGAGAGAGCACCCATCACTTTTCATCTCTATCGCTCTCTCTTTCACTCACTCTTTCCTTCCCTTTCTCGCTTTCTCTTTCCCTCTTTTTCTCTCTTCCTCTTTCTCTCCTTCTCTCTCTTTCTCTATTTCTCTTTCTCTCTCTTTCTGTTTCTCTCTCTCTGTCTATCCCTTTCTCCCTTTCTGTCCCTTTCTCTCTTTCCCTCTTTTCTCTTTCTCTCTCATTTTCTTTTTTCTCTTTCTCTCTTTCTCTCTATTCTTTCTTTCTTTCTCTTTCTTCCCTGTTTCTCTCTCTTCCCCTCTTTCTCTCTCATTCTTTTTCTCTTTCTCTTTCTTCTCTCTTTCTCATCCTTCTCTCTTTCTCTTTCTCTCTCTCTATTTCTCTTTCTCTCTCTTTCTGCCTATTTCTCTTTCTCTATTTCTTTCTCTCTCTCTCTCTCTCTCTCTCTCTCTCTCTCTCTCTCTTTGCCCGACGGCAGGAATACGCGATTCTTTTAGTTACTCTTGATCTCTTATACTTCGCAAGCTCCTCCTTTCCCTCAATCTCAATTCATACCGTTCCCCGCCAGACTCCCAAGTGACACGCCCCCTAGCAACCCGCACCTGGACGGCGCGTTGCAGGAGGCGCGCGGCGCAGGGCGCGAGCGCGGAGGCGTGCGGCGCCGTCAGCGCCAGGTGGTAGCGCAGCGCGGGGCGGCGCGCCACGTGCAGGCGCGGGGCGAGGGCGGGCGCGGCCTGCAGCATGAGGCGCGCGCCCACCGCCGCCACCAGCAGCGCCTCCTCCCCCGCCGCCACGCGCCGCAGCAGCGCCTCCTCCGCCGACCCGTTCTGCGCACGCGCATGCGCCAACATCATACTTCCTAAATAATGAGAGCAATCTCTCACATCACGGTTGAATTGAAAACGAAGGGTAATTTTTCCAATATGTATTTTTCCCTATTATGAATCTGAATAAGAGATAAAAACGAGTAAACCCATATGACGATGCGTTAGGGCAATCCTGAGATTATTATAGGTCTTGTTAAATATAATATAAAACCTACATCTTTTATACAACGTGATTATGAATAAATAAAGTTTGTTGATTGGGTAATATAAATGCACTCCTAGTAGAAATTAGAGCAGAAGGAAATAATGATTTTTAGCTTTTAATGAACCCTCTTATTCAATGAAACATAGGTAATGAAAAAATAGGACCTCACGGACAGCGGTCAGCGTACTTCTTTTCCATAACGTGACCCCGGGTTCTATTCCCGGTCGAGCAAGATTATAGTGTTTTTGTGTTTGTTTTTTTTTCTTTGTTTCTTCTTCTTGGAATGTCCCAGTATACAAGTATGTTGCTGTGTGACGAGGAGAAAGCTCACTTCTCAGGTTGATAAAACCAGAATACGTGTTAACCACACGTACCCTGTAACCCATAGCCGTAAAGCCTGAGACGCCGCTGGTAGGCCCAGGTCACGTCAGAGGTTGTTGCGTCGAACGTGTGAATGAAAAAACAGTTAATTACTGTTATCATCGAGCAAACACGATTCAATTTTAAAATACGTTTAGTATCACACTAAATTTGTCATTTCATCGAAAAAAAGCGAATTATTTTATCATATCTACAAGCAATTAAAACGCTTAGCGTCCATATCAAATAAGTTTGTCTAATTCGTTTCAGATTCATATTTCACATTTACATCTATCGAAATAAACATTTCCATTATAACACAAAAATCGGTATTATTTGAACAGTATGTTAGTCTGTCATGTTTTCGCCGATTGCTCTTTCAATTTACGCGGAACGGTTCGAATTGCTCATTCGTATTGGAAATCACTAGTCCTGCAAAGAGTCTGACCCCACCCTTCCTTTCTGCCCGAGTTGCACTCGAGTGGCTCGCGCGCTGCTCCCGAGGTCAGTGAAAGTGCAAAATGCTGTGCAGGCCTGGCGTAGGGTCAATGTGCCTGTGAATCGATTGATTGTCAGTAATTCCGGGTGCGTTAACTTATGAGGTCATTCGCGTCGTAAGGGTAGTGCATTTCCCCCCACTGGATGGCGAGATCCGACGCCGAACTACCGTCGTCTAGCGGGGTTTTCCCCAAACAGGTGTCTCCCACCAGCGGGGCACCGCCCCAGCCGGAACAAGCTCTCCCGATCGGTCTCCCGGAATATGTGGTAGTGTAGTGCATGTTCCGGTCCGAGGTCCGTTTGTTAGGGTACTGTTCCCGCACTCCACTGGTGTTGATCGGAGAAACCACGGAAAACTACCGATCAGGGCAGCCGGCCGCTAGAATTCTCCTCCAAACAGCGGCTGAATTCGACCAAGCTATCTAGCTGGTGTCCAAAAGCCTGCCACAGAGGAGACTCCAACCTAGGACCTCCAGGTGAGAGGCACCGCAGAGACATCAGCTGATGCCCTGAGCCACCTCTCCCCGTGAAGTGTCTCTGGATAAACGCAAGCTCACCGGCGGGAAGACGGAGGTTCTGCGCCGCAGCTGCTCCAAGGCCTCCCCTTCGCCCTCCAGCGCGTGCGTGAACATGTGCATGGCGGTGGTGAGAGGCAGCCCTGCTGCTGCCACCGACTCCAGCGAGTCCAGCTCCTCCTCCAACCTGCCACAACACGTGCGGTGATGAAACATTGCAGGGGGGTCACATCGTGGTTCCTGCAGAGAGGATCACGATGGCGTCGTGTATGGTGGGGTGTATAGGGTGTCGTCGTGTATGGTGGAGTGTCGTAGACGATCACCCGGACACTGAGTCTCGCAGCGCCGCTCACGTCGTTAGTTTGAAGGTGCGGCCGTGAGAAGGCGATGCTAAGCTCCTGATGGCCGGGTTTGACCGGCCATCCACAAGTTGGGCCTATGGCGCGTCGACCTTGGAGCATGATTGGGCAAAGGGTGTTTTTCACAGTACTCCGGATCCCACTTTAAAGTTCGGCGGGAAATCCAGTAACCTTCCGACAGGTTGCTTCGGTACCGGCGTTACCCATGTCGTGAGCTAGTGGTAAGCATTGGGGAGTTGGGATTGGGGCTCCGAGCCGCCTGGACCTTAGTTCAGGTGCCCTCCAGTTGGGCTCTCGGATTCGTCGTGGCAGTTGCCCGATACTCTGGGCAAAGAGGAGAGAACTTGGACCTATGAATGTTTGATATGATGGAACTTGAACCTATGATAAACTAGAATGAAGCGTTTAGGTTCATAAGGATCTAAGTACCAAGAACTAAGTTCATAGCAAACGAAGTAAAAATAATAGAGAAGTAGTGTTGGAGGCAGAGCTAGCGCTACTTCATGGAATTTTTTGTAACTAATCCAGCTTTCACCATTAGACCCTTCGGCAAATCATTGCCTTGGATCGCAGATCCATTTAAAATTATTAGCTCAAAAATCATGGTTTTGGCACTTACACCCTTACACACCCAAGCACTTGTATATGAAATTTCATGAGCAAATTCTTTGAATAAGGTGATAAGTCATAAACACTTAATTTTAAAGAAGAGCTAAAAACTGAAAATTTTAACTGAATTAAATCATGAATTAATGATATTCAAACGAAACTATTTGTGTGTAGGTTTTGTTTGAATACCATTAGTACCTTTTTTCTTTAAATATTTGTTGGTCCTTGTTCGACAAAAATTGGTCTTTCAAGAGTATGAAGAATTACATTAATATTATTCAGAATATGAGAAGAAATGTAACAGTAACTTCTACACAAATTACTGACATGTAAAATTTTGTTTGTTTGTTTGATTTTGGAGAGTCATAATATCTTAAAAATAAATAATGGTTACAAATATAACATGATACATAAAAATTTTTTACAATAAATAATAGTTACTTGGAGAAAGGCAACTAAGGAGGATGTAAAAGATCTTTTGGATAACGTGATTTCATTCACGGAAAAGGATTAACTGTTTTTCCTAGTTGAAAAGGTGTATAAGCTGGAGAAGCAAGAGAAGCATAACATTTATCTGAAAGACGAAGGATACAGGATTTTAGATGATGAGTACCGAGTTTGTGTACTATTAGATCGTTTTTTTATGAACCAGGATGCTTTCAATGCTTTCCTTAAATATTTATTTTGTATAACCTCAAATTTCTTAATATGAAATTTTGCTGCACCACCCCAATCTGGGGCATGCATAAGTTAACCAAGGGCGAATTATATATTTAAATATAGTCAATGCAGAATCTACAAAGAGGTGAGAATTGTTATTCAGAAATGGATATAATTTTAAAAGCTTAGCATTCGTGTTATTTATTATAGATAAAATATGCGATTTCCATGTTAATTTAGTATCTAGTTGTAATCGAGGGTAGGTAATTGAAGTATTAGTAAGAATCCAAGGAACTGCTTTATAATTAATAATAAGAGGATAAATAGGAGAGATTCGTTTTAAAGAAAATATAATTTATGATTTTCAGTATTAGTTTAAAGTTTTTGACCTATCAGCTTAATCACCGGGGACAAAGAATTCAGGGAGTGGCCGAGCACGCCTTGGACAGCATTCAGTCGCGCGGTTGGACGCGCGGAGCACCTGGGGTTGGCGAGGGCGTCGATGAGCGCGCCCTGCAGCGCGGCGCAGTACACGACGGCGAACAGCAGACAGGCGGCCAGCAGCGGCGCGCGCGCGGGCTCGCGCTCTGCCCGCGGCGCCAGGCGCAGCACGCAGCCGTGGGCGGCGGCCAGCAGCTCGGCGCTCCACGCGGCCGCGCGCCGCACGCGCCCCGCCCACGTGACCGCCCCCGCCCCCGCGCCGTACGCCGCCTCCAGCACGCACGCCGCCGCGCACACGCACAGCGTCGCACCGCACACCGCCGCCGCTACCTCCCCCTGCGCAGACGTCCCTCGCTTAGGGACTCTTCCGCAGCGCTTCCAAGTGGTGCGTCTGCTGGCGAAGCATTGGTAAATGGAGGTAGACACATGAGCGGTGTACACGCACTTCTGTGGCGCGCCGTGGCGAACTGCCCCCACCAGCAAAGAACGCAGTTATAAATGGCAGCCTTCACATTAGGGTCCCTTCACACGGTGCGCCTCTCAGCAGCGCTTCCGAGTGGCGTGTCTGCTGGAGAAGCATTGGTAAATAGAGGCAGACACATGAGCGGTGTAGAGGCACTTCTGTGGCGCACCGTGGCGAACTGCCCCCACCAGCAAACAACGCAGTTCTAAATCGCAGCCTTCACATTCACTCATGTGTCTACCTGCATTTAGCAATGCTTCGGCATCACTCGGATGCGCTGCTGAGAGACCCACAAAGTGCTAGTGAACGTCGTCCATGTGAATACCTCCGTTAAAACCAACGTTTCTGCCACTGGGAAGCGCTACCGAATGCTAGCGGAAGCGCACCTGCAGCACCCGCTGGAAGCGCAACCAGGGCGCGACGGGGCGCGCGGCGGCCACCAGCAGGCGCATGTCGCCCTCGCCCAGCAGCGGCAGGAAGGTGAGGGTGCGCGGCCCGGCCCACCGCACGAACGCCGCGTTCAGCGCCAGCTCCGCACGGCGCAGCACCAGCTCGCGCACGGCGCCTCCGCCATCACTGCCACCGCTGTCGCCGTCGTCCTGCGGCGGGTGCAGCAGCGGCCGGAAGCGCATGCGCGCCGCCAGCAGCGCCGCCGCGCGCGCGTCCGACCCCTCGAAGCGCACGCGCCCGTCCGCCGCGCGCTGCGTCAACTGCGCCTGCGCACGCGCACCGCGGCCTCTCGCACTCGATACACGACGTCGCCAACAAAACCTCCGTCGCCAACAAAACCTCCATCGCCAACCAAACCTCCATCACCAACAAA
The DNA here is from genome assembly GCA_011170035.1 of Teleogryllus occipitalis. NCBI lineage: Eukaryota > Metazoa > Arthropoda > Insecta > Orthoptera > Gryllidae > Teleogryllus > Teleogryllus occipitalis. The sequence continues at coordinate 80,254 of BLKR01001892.1, read as the reverse complement.
ACCTCCATCACCATCAAAACCTCCATCACCAACAAAATCTCCATTGCAAACAAAACGCAACATCGCCAACAAAACCTCCATCGCCAACACAAACCTCCATCGCCAACCAAACCTCCATCGCCAACAAAACGCGGCATCGCCAACAAAACGCGGCATCGCCAACAAAACGCGACATCGCCAACACAAACCTCCATCGCCAACCAAACCTCCATCACCATCAAAACCTCCATCACCAACAAAATCTCCATTGCAAACAAAACGCAACATCGCCAACAAAATCTCCATCGCCAACACAAACTCCATCGCCAACAAAATCTCCATTTTGTGTACCGATCTTTAAGGGGGTAGATATAGCTTACGGCAGTTAAAGTTTTCCACTTTTTTTTTCCATGAAAATCATACTCCACAGCAGTGAAAATGAACTGACACGCAGGCGATGGTGCTGATTCGTCTCACAAGAACCTTAGATTATTCACGTTGGACATTACAATTTCTAAACTAAGAAATCCAATGAGCAACTCACGAATTATGTGAAGAACATTTGTCGTTTCTCGTAAATGTTATTTGAGTCAATTACCAGAAAAACGATTTTAAAATCAATGAAATCAGCCACACATTCTTTAAAAATATCGAGAAAAGTAAATAATTACTTATTAGTCGAAGTCGACAAAAATCCTAAATATGCGAAATAAAAATAGGTAATTTCCTTTTGTCACAACACATAATTAATGTCTATACTAAAAGGCATTGTTCTAAAGTGAAAAAAATGACATTTCATTCAAATCCGCTTTCTAGTAATCACGTAGTGTGTTGGTGTGTGAAGGTATACTTATGTTTCTCTCATCCTGTGAGGTGTCCAACCTTCAGGAAAAGGTAGCGGTTTGTTTGTGTGTTTATTCTTCTGGTCGATGCAAGCCCTGATGATGGAAATACATTTTCCGAATAGTTGGCAAACAACCATGTGTTAAAAACCTTTTGCTCCTACTCACCAAGCCTCATAAACCTGACTTCAGTAAAAGAACTATGGTCGTTAAGGATTCTCAATGTTCCATCAATTTCCTACTATACATCGATTGGCACAAAGGGATGATTTTTTACCCTTGTGCAAGCCCTAGAAGTTTGTACCATTTATTGTAAGACATACTGTTGTATAAAGATTATAAACATACCCCACGATTTACAAACATCACAACGAGGAGCGGGAAATTGCGCAAATCCCAACAGCGCAAGGGAGGTCCGACAAGTCCAGTTGATGGATTGGGATGTTTACTTCTGGCCATAACCTCGCCTGTTGGTTTGGAATACCCATTCGCCTCTAGAGGATGCTTTCCAAAATTCCAGAAGCAGTCCAATTTCTTTCCCTCTTCAATATGTGTTCCGTAAAATGGAAAATCAATTTCTTTCGTTAACTCAGAAGTTATGTTCCAATTTTCGTAACCCCACAGATGATTTGGTATCTCATTTTTCTCAGGTCCTACCCAAACCAAGGCTTGGTCATCTGCAATTGTCGCTTTCCTCAGAAAGGCATCGTACTGATAAATAGTATCCACAGAATCAAACGCAAAGAACACGTTGATAATTCGACGTTTGTCCCAGAGATCTGAAAGAAAGTTCAGCTCCTCCTTTTCAACAGCACTCACGTTCTTTCGAATCCACACAAAAAACTGCGCTTGCTGGCACCACATCTCCGCGAGGGCGTTAGTGCATTTCAAGACGTCTCCCAGCAGGTTGAGGTCGTCCGTCTCGACGAGGAAGCCTGTCTCCTCAGTGTAGTCGGCGTAGCGAGTGGCTGCTTGGGGCAAGGGGGCGGTGCACGGGGAGGCCCTGGCGTGCAGCACGCGCACGGGGGCGCTGAGCCGTCTGAGCGCGTGGGGCGAGCGGGCGGTGAGGGCGGCGCCGGTGAGGAGGATCGTCGCCCACACGGTGCGGGCGCGCGCGAACTGCCAGGCGAGGAAGCGGGCGAGCGCAAGCGTGCCCGCCCCCTCCTCGAGGGCGAACGCCGCTGCCCTCGTCATCGATGCCTGCAATAATAACCATTATATTAATAATAAATTATAATATAATATACCACAATACAATATAATATAATTAATATTATTTAATTTTAATTTAATGTTATAATTAAAAAAATATTAATAATTGTAATTTAATTTAAATTGATAATTAATGTAATGCAACATAGTGTAATACAATGCCATGTAATATAATACAATGCCATGGAATATACTACAATGTTATGTAATATAATACAATGTCATCTAGTGTAATACAATGCCATGCAATGTAATACAATGCAATGTAATGTAATACGATACACTGTAATACAATAAAATCTAAGCCGGAATAGATCAGGACCCAAAAAATTCCGGTTTCGGAAGGTTTCCGTTTTATGCAAGGTTGTTCATTTTATGACATTTGTAATATTGATATTTCTGCCCTCAAAGTAGTAAATTATATGACTTTATAATAATTATAAAAATACATTTAAATATAATGTATTTATGAAAGAAATCGCCAATAAATGAATACTCTTCATTGACAGCTTCTGAGTTGAAAATACACACCTAACTGCCTAGTGACTGCATTCGGACTACTTACAGACTCTTTCAACGCACAATGCGTCACAATCTAGTACTATGACTATCTGATACCCTCGCATGGCCTTGAGCAATGCGTATCTGGTCGAGGAGGTATGATTTTCAACACGGGGAAGGGAGACGCGTGAATAGAAGCCATGCCCGTATACCTTACCACGCTCAGAGAGTCGGGAGAGAGGGACTTCCCCTACGGTCTACGTCTTGAGAGACAAGCGACCCCAACGTCGAATTGTACGCTGAAAGCTGAAACCCCTCTCCTTCAATGTCCGGTTGCCACCTCTAATTCGCGTGTCACTGGGATAGAGAATTTAAAACAAGCTTGCAGATGCATTCATTTTATTAAGAACACCTCGTGTCTTTCTGCCAATTGCATTAAATTCACAGGAATTCCATTTTATAAAGATTTTTTTCCTGCACAATACGAAAAATTTTCCGTTTTCGCGTTGGAGAGATTCCGTTCTTTGCTGTGTTTACACAGCATACTCAACTTTACGGGCCGGAGAAATTTCCCGGTTAAGGCTGGTTTCTGGGTTATACGGGTACTGGTTTAGACAGCTTTTACTGTGTAATGTAATGTAATATTACATGCAAGATTGTAAGACTTGTTTAAATTTCAACGAAATAATTTACTATTTTCGTAAATAGCGTTGATATATATTCTTTCTTAATTTACAAGCTATAAATCAGTGTAAGAACGGAATTTCTCCAGCTTAAAGTATGTGCGTATTCTATTGACAATTAAAAATTCTAATGATTGAAAAACAGAAACAAGTCCGGAACTAGTTTCTCTTTTATACTCATACAGAACACTGAAAAACTGTTGGATTTATAGCATGACCAGGGATTAATAATAAATTACTAGTTGTATGTGAGTTGGTAATACTGATCCTCAAATAGTAAAACATATCCCATATGAATATCTCCATTTTTTGAAGAAAGTTTTGAAAAGCCACAGACTGAAGTGAAAATTAATGAGTAGATGCTGATATTATTAATTTAGTATTTTTCAAGTCTATGTAGCACAATACGTTAATTCACTTTATTATAGATTTATTCTCTGATTATATTGTTTCACAAGTCCTACAATAAAGAAATATAACATTATTTTTTAATAATTTTATAAAAGAAATAAGTTCAGAATATGAAAACGGTTCTATACATCACGTAAATGTAAATTTGAAATTATTAAGTAGCTTAATCAATCAATGATGATTAGTTCTACAACTTTGGTATAGAACATAACGGTCGTTGATGCCAACTGACTGTTAATAAGTTTTTCTTGTTTTTATCAAAACTATGGAACAAGGACTTATTTCCCTTTTCAAATCAAGCGATTCAATTCTTAATTAGAAATTAAATTCAATTCTAAATTAGAATTGTGTAATATGTACAATACTTTACTACAAAATTTCTCAACAAAACAAAACATAATCTTCCATTAAATTTAGAGATTAAGTTTCCAATTCAAAATACATTAAGTAACTTAATTCATAACTTATAAAATTGGACTTGGCATCAACTTCAATTTTTTTCTATTTTATATAAATTAATTTTATGTTAGACTCACACGTTAATTATTTTATAGATTATTAATTAGAAATTATTAAATAGAAAGTAATTGTCAAGCCTCCCCCATTAAGAAGGAACTCTTCAGGTGTAGATCTACTGTACTACCTCTTTGGATGAAGGTGATGAACCCACATCTGACACCAAAATCTCTTCTCTTTGGAAATCTCCAGAGTCCTGTGTCTCTGCCGGTTCGACGAGCGCCAATATTCCCTTCGTTTTCAAGGTCAGTCCTCTGGTGTGCTCGTTCATATTCATTGTCCAAATAGCACCCAACATCATTAAGAAAGCGTTCCACATTGCGTTATTCTGTAAGCCTTGGGACCGGACTTCACAGGGCCTAGTTTTATTCGTGATCAACAAAATGATGCCGTTAATTTGTCAGTGAAAAGATGCTGATGACTGTTGCTGATCACTGTTGCAAAAGTGTGGCAAGTTAGTGCTTGACGACCACGTATCAGCATTTTACATTTTTGCAGATACATTTTTTATTATATGTGCATTTAGAAAGTTGTGACCGAACACAGTTTTCTTTGTAACTAAATTGCATTTTTACAGAATTTAATTTTATTTATATTTAATATTTAACTTATTAAAAAGCAAAACATGCAAATATTATGCTATTTCTTTATGAGATCAAAAAGAAAACAGTATATTTGGCACATTCTTAGGAAAGGCATGCAATAAATTACGCTAAAATATGTCTGCGAATATTTGTATTGTATATGACTATGTATTATTTTTTTAAAATACCGTGTTATATCTTGAGTTTTGACAACACTGTGAAGTCGTTTTTTTCATATCATGACAAAACAAGAATGCTTGCGGAAATACTAAAAATTCACCGAACATACAACTTCTTTTTATCCTGGAGATACATGTTGACATAAGGTATCGTTATTATTGGCAAACATCGTGGCAGCCAGTCGCAGTAAGAATAATAAATGCCGTCTTTGGGAGATAGTGACTCTTACCATTGACTCTTCCTACGTCAGAAGCGGACTATCTACGCACCCATCACATTTACATTTATGCCTAACTCCTTGACAATTCAAATCAAACTTATCCGAATATTTTACGCTATCTTCTCGCCATCTGACAACAAAAAGTAGTGCCATCAAACCAAAATTCTTCCATACATGAGATAATAATCCGATCATTTATTTCTCCGTGATGATCGTGCTTTGGAATGGATCGTGCTTTGTAGGAAAGCATATTACCGGAGTAATCTTTATATTTAAAACACACTAGATTATCGTTTATAAACAATTTTGAGCTTTCAGTTTAACAAAATTTCGTGATTCTCTTCTTTCAATAAACGGTACGGTTTTAAAATGAAAGTATAAGTATAATATAAATGTATTTTTGCTTGCTATTATTAACCGATTTTGTAATATAAAAACAAAATTTTAATAATATCCTAACAAATAGAAAACAAACTGTGATCGATGTGATCTTCGTTTGGTTTTACAAGCACTGAATGCAGCTAAGGATGGGATATGCCGTTGTAGGCGCTGCGATGATTTTCCCATTCTCTGCTGTGAGGTTATGTGCGCTACGAAGTAACGCAGTGTAAAGCAGTGTACTGAAGCAGTGCCTTTTTATAGGTACTTTGTAAATTCATCCGATCTGTATATTACTACAATATCTGTATATTATTATATCTGTATATTACCGTATGTGAAGAGAAAAATTGGTACCCCTTTTTTTAATCAAAATGCGCGCACGGAGGAGTGTGAGATTACTATTAGTAGAAGTTTATATGAAGAAGGAGTTCAGAAATCTAAAATGTACACAATATAATATGTGTTGCAAATATATTAAATAAAATAAAATAATAAACGGAGATATGCAATTCGCGACACCTTTCTACACTATTATTGTACATCGCACTCAACTCCAAAAAGAAAAGCATTTCAAAGCTTTAATATCTGAGTTTTGGGTACCCTAGGGGACACTAGTTTTGTTTTATATCCCGAATATACAGAAAGATACTTTTTTTAGATATTGTTTTCCAAGGTTAGTGTTTAAGAGAAAAGCAGTTTACTCCCTATTTCCATATGTGTACGTGAAAATCATAATTAATTTTTAATAATTGTAATAATAATAATAATAATAGTAATAATAATAATAATAATAATAATAATAATAATAATAATAATAATAATAATAATAATAATAATCGCGCGTGACCGATATCAGCTTTTACAAAAGTTCGTAGAGATGTTATTTTACTGTCACACCGTTATTTTGTGGGAAAAGGTATTGCAATCGTGCGACGGAAAACGGCGAATTTTCGACACGGTTTCTGGGAAAGAAAAAGTGCATAAATCTACAATAAATAAAGTGTATAAAGCTGCACCAATTTTTTAAATTTAAATATTCCCTATATGTATTAAAAGTTTAAATTTTTTTAGCTAGATTCATTGTAGAATAACTCTCTGTTTTCGAGTATTACAAAAATCTAACATTTTGCAGTTGTTGTTGTGCCTAGACAGTCTTCCGAACTGTCAAATAGATACTGTCTCCGGCAGCTAATGGACACGCTTTCACATACTCACTCAGTGCTTCCCTACCCATCCACGCCGATTGGAGAGCTTGGCGGCGCTGCGGCGCGCGAGCCAGAGCTCTGCGAGGAAGGCGGCGGCAGCGAAGGCCAGCCCCAAGCCCAAGGCGAAGAGCGCGGCGCGCACGTCGGTGGGGGCGGCGGCCACGCCCACGTGCGACGCGCGGCGACGCGCACCGCGGGGCGCCAGGCGCGCCACCGCGCTCTCGTACCAGCGATCCACCAGCCCCGACTCCAGCAGGCGCGCCAGCACGGAGTTGACGCCCGGCGCCAGCGCAGACCCGCGCGGCAGCGCGTACGCCTCGTAGTACATGCGCGGGGACTCCTACGCATTACGAGCAATGGGCTGGAGAAGAGTTGGCAACTGACCTTGCAGTACATGCGCGGGGACTCCTACGCATCGCAAGCGATAGAGTGGAGAAGAGTTGGCAACTGACCTTGAAGTACCTGCGGAAGGACCCCTGCGCAACGCAAGCAACGGACTGGAGAAGAGTTGGCAACTGACCTTAAAGTACATGCGCGGGGACTCCTACGCAACGCGAGCGATAGACTGGAGAAGAGTTGGCAACTGACCTTGTAGTACATGCGCGGGGACTCCTACGCAACGCGAATAGATAGAAAAGTTGGCAACTGACCTTGTAGTACATGCGCGGGGACTCCTACGCAACGCGAGCGATATACTGGAGAAGAGTTGGCAACTGACCTTGTAGTACATGCGCGGGGACTCCTACGCAACGCGAATAGATAGAAAAGTTGGCAACTGACCTTGAAGTACATGCCGAGGGACTCCTCCGCAACGCGAGCAATAGATCGGAGAAGAGTTTGAAAATGACCTTGAAGTACATGCGGGGGGAATTCAACGCAACGCGAGCAAACGATAGGAAAAGAATTGTCGACTGACCTTGTAGTACATGAGGGGGACTTGATCTTGCAGTACTTTCGTGGGGACTCCTGCGCCACGAGAGTAATCGACGGGAAAAGAGTTGGCGACTGACCTCGTAATGCATGTGCGGGGACTCCTGCTCAACGCGAGGAAAAGAGTTGCCTACTATTTAAGTTCGACTTGCACTGACTGCTGCTTGTTTCGTCTTCTTCCTTCTTCTTGAGAGCGATGGGTATAACTCTCTATTGCCTATGTACCTGTTAATGAATGTATCTGACAATCCACGCGTTGCGAAAGATATATCGGCGCGGGATCACGGTTTCTTCGCGGTGAAAGACGGGGTGGGGCCTTGCCTGGACGGTGTGCAGGCTGTCGGCGAGCGGCGAGCCGTCGAGCAGCGCGCGCGCCCCCACCATCGCCACGAGCAGCGCGGCGCGGCCCGACGCCGCCAGCGCCAGCAGCTGCGCGTCCGAGGCGCCCCCGGCGGCGCCCGGCGGCGCGTGCAGTTGCAGGCGGTGGCGCAGCTTGCTCGCGCTGGCGCCCTCGGCGCCCGCGAACGTGTCCATGAAGGTGGCCGACGCCGTCACCACCGGCAGCCCGCTCGCCGCCACCTGCACACGCGACGCTCGCTTGGGCACAACGAGTGGTGATGGTATGTATGGAACCCCATGTGATCTACATCACATTGACTTGCTTCATCAGAGGGACCAGTCCCCACAGTGGACACGGCCTCTTCGACTTCTATCCTCACCCTTCCCACCGACTCGCAATACGCAGATGTCCGGAATCAGCACGGAACCTAGTTTGCCCTCACGGTAACCTCCCCATGCAATGCCTGGTTAAGTGCCGCCCTGCTAGCTCAGAGCTCCTAGCTTTCCAGGGTAGTACCGGAGTCATAATAATGCGCCACTCGAATGCACTGAGAACAAGTTCCCTCTTCTTTGCCTAGAGTATCGGGCCACTGCCACGACGAATGCGAGAGCCCAACTGTGTCACCTGAACTAAGGTCCAGGCGGTTCGGAGCCCCCAACCCGTCTCTCCAATGCTTAGCGCTAACTATTGACGTCGGTAACGCCGGAACCTGGGCAACCTGACTGGTGGTATCTGGTTTCCCGCCGGATTTTACGTGGGATCCGGAGTACTCCGAAAAGCATCCTTGTCCACTCCTGCCCAAAGGTCGACGCGCCGTAGACCCAACTGGGGGTGGCAGGTCGGACCCGGCCACCAGGAGTTTAGCATCGCTTTCTCACGGCCTGCACCTTCAAGCTAACAACTTGAGCGGCGCCGCGAGTCTCAGGGTCCGGGTGGTCCTCTATGACACGCCTTCAGAGATCACGACAACCTACGCCATCGTGATCCCCCCTGCGGTGTGACGGTAGACGGGCGCACAGACGGACGGACAGGCGGACCGACGGACAAGATGGACGGACGAACAGAGGGACGGACAGAGGTACGTACAGAGGAACGTACAGAGGAACGGACAGAGGGACTGACAGAGGGACGGACGGACGGAAGGGTAGACGGACGCACGTTTTGCAGTCATTCGATTTTTTCGAGTATTCGAGTTTTTTGGTATCAAGGACTCACAATGCTAGCTAGGGGAATTTTTTCCAAATTTACTAACTGGATTTATCCATTTTTTCGTTACCAGGTCCTATAATAAGATATTTGCTGTCAAATATTCATCGTTTTTCGCGCGGCATTACAAAACTTTCCGTATATTCCGTAGTGAGAAAGTAACAAGAGAAAAGAAATATTTGTACATAATATTAGGCAGCATGATTGAGAAAGATCTTAAGAATATCTTGATACATAAAACGAGAAAACAAACAAAAATAGCGATACGTCGCTTTGAAAATAAGCTCTTTAATGAAAAATGCAACGAAAAATCAAAAATCAAATTTAGGCAAATACAGTGCAAAAAAGTTGCCACAGAGCCAAACATTTCAGACAATTTTCCAGAGCAAATAATTAAGACGAACTCAAAGCATGAAATATTCCCTAATAGCAAATTACTCGTAGACTAACAAAAAGACTTATGTGCGGAAAAATCCTCTTGAGCTGAATTTTCAATGAGACTTTTGTCTTGACGTCCCATCAAAGTTGTGAAAAGTTCAGATCGATATCGTACTAAAATATTCAAATAGAAGTCAAAAGTCACGAAAATAGTGTTTTTTCAAATATCATGGTTGTTATCTACTTTATGTCGACCAGATGAAGGAGGAGTTTTCCACATATATAACCTAGGTTGCCAGGATAACAACAGAGATTCAAATGCAGTAGAGTCGCGATTATCCGAGCCCCACAAATTCAGAGCATCTTGATGTGCGCTAAGTGACCTAACAAGCAAACAAGCGGCGATAATCAAGAGCTGGCTCTTTAGGGGTTGGCAACACTACATTGAAGGTCACGTGTGCGGCGGTCGGTGCTAGTGCCTTCAAGATTGATGTGACAAGCTCGCGCACATGTATATATGTATCTGTAATTTTAATAGTATCAGCAAAATAAATTGGACTTTATTATACATTGCAGTTGAAAATTCTGTTAAGTATTTTTCTTATTCCCGTGGAATACGAGATCTTTTTTTATTTCGAGATAACATCAGCCCCAAATTACCTTGGATTATCGCGAATCTACAACATAGAATTGTGCCAATCTGTACGTAAAACCACAGAGAGGTTGATAAATTATATTGTGGTTTACTAGTTCATTTCTGTGTGTTTACAACCCTCAGACAAAGTACGTAACGGTATTGTTAATACTCTTGCGGACCTTTCTTATTCTTTATGCCCGAGGACCTTTTGAATATTTTACGGCCCGCTCTTATTATTTTTATCGTACGGGTTATTTTTGCGGGGAGACTGCAGTGCTCACATGTGCCCGTAGGCAGAGCTGACATGTGCTCTAATACCAACACAACATGCACATTTTTATGAATTCAATTTATTAAAGTTAAGACACAAGCAAATACACTAAATAAATGAATGATATATGTAAGTATTGAACCTATGAATATAAATAAGTATTGGTTGAGGCTCACGTCGTGGAGGGAGTTGATCTGCCGCAGCGAGCGCGGGTTGGCCAGCTGGTCGACGAGGGCGCCCTGCAGGGCGCTGGTGAAGGCGACGCTGGCGAGGGCGGCGGCGGCGGCGACGGCGCGGAGGGCGGCGCCCCGCACGCGCAGCGCCTGCGGGCGAGGCACGCCCAGCGCCACCGCCGCCGCCAGCGCCACCTCCGCCCACGCGCCGCCCGCCCCGCCCGCGCCAGGCGACCACCTGCGCACGCGCACCGCGCCGCACGCGCCTTCGTCAGCCGTCAGCAGGGTGCCCGAGGCAACTATGGGGGCAGCCAAGAAGACGAAATGGATCAAGGGGACAAAATGGGACGAGGGGACAAAATGGGACGAGGGGATAAAATGGGACGAGGGGACAAATGGGACGAGGAGACATAATGGGACGAGGGGACAAAATGGGACGAGGGGACATAATGGGACGGGGGACAAAATGGGACGAGGGAACAAAATGGGACGACGGGACAAAATGGGACGACGGGACAAATGGGACGATGGGACGAGGGACAAAATGGGACGAGGGACAAAATGGGACGAGGGGCAAAATGGGACAATGGGGACAAAATGGGACAATGGGGACAAAATGGGACGAGGGGACAACATGGGACGAGGGACAAAATGGGACGAGGGGACAAAATGGATCGAGGGGACAAATGGGACGAGGAGACAATATGGGACACTGATATATGTGTCAATGGGGGCAAAATGGGCCAATGTGAAAAATTGGACATGAGGGCAAGCGGAACGAAAAAACCGGTGGTCAACTGATTCGTTTACCACTAACTCTCAACAATTCAAATGTGATAGGCAGAATGTGTAATGGAGGCCTTCACTAGAGAACCGAGAGCAGCGGCGTTTGCAGAAAGTTTTCAGTGCTAACAGACAAACAACAATGCGTGAAATAACCGCAGAAATCAATGTGGAACGTACGAGAAACGTCCAACATTGATTTTTAATTAGTTCAAATTGATATATGTTTTGTATTTGGTTCAAATTTTGATTAAATACCATAGTTTTCCTATATTTTATTTTACAGTACATTGATATTAGATTTAAAATGTTTATCTTACGCTTTGCTGCTGACCTCTTGCAAAACTATTAAGTATCATTTCTGCCGCACCGCTGCTGTCCTCTGGTGGAATATATTATGAACCAATCTGCTATTAAAGACAGGCGAAAAATAATTATTGTAGTGCATCTACTAACATATTTAAATTGTTTATTTTCCAAATTTGAGTTGAATTAATCTTCACCAAACTATGCAAGGACACTGCGATAATCCTGAAGAATAGCCAGTATCTATTCATATACTACATTTTGTCTTTTTGTGTCATCGATGTTTGTTACACGTCGTTGAGTTCATTTATTAGTACAGATGAGGGTTGTCTAACTAGCGGCCCGCGGTGACATTTATTGGACCGCGAAAGGTTATTAGTTCTTAACACCTAGCAACATCTATACCAGGGGTGTCCAACTTGAATGGCCTCAACCCTCTTAATGTTAAAGTAGATTACGTATATATTTAAGAAATTTTTTAAAGTAAATTCATAAATTGAAAATCATCTCAATGTGTTTCACTGCGTTAAGCTCTGGTATTACGTATGGTTTGATGACTTGGCTGTCCAGGTGACGCCCGAGTACTGCCCTGAGGAAGACTGCGACATGTCAGGCGAAACGTCGGCCCGTCAGCTCACAACGCGGCGTCACCCGGACAGCCAAGATGTCATTGAGTCGGGCCGCAGAAGCTCACGTGTACGTATGGTTCGAATCCTCCTCTCCCCCTTTCGGAGCATCCGAGTAAACTGCCGAAAACACCAGTACGGGGAAGTCAGGTAAGAGGATCACCCCAGTAATGAAAATATGGCCCGCAACTGTATTACAGGTTTTAGTTGTGGCCCATGTGGCCATTCAATGATTGATTAATTGATTGTCAGTGATTTCGGGCGCATCAACTACTGTGGTCATAGGTCTCGTAAGTGTAGTGTATGTGTTTTTCATCGGGAGGTGGTGGTGGTCTTCCCCCACGGGATGGCGAGATCCGGCGCCACCTATCGTCGACTAGTGGTGTTTTCCCTAACCAGGTATCTCCCACTAGCGAGGCATCGCCCCAGCCGGGACAAGTCCCTGACAGGTCTCCCGGCATGTGTGGCAGTGTAGTGCATGTTAGTGTAAGTGTGTGTGTAAGGGGGAGGAGAGAACACGGAAGAGAAAGGAAAGATCGCGCGCGGTCCGTGGCCCGTTAGTTAAGGTACTTCTCCGGCATTCGCCTTGTGTCGATCGGAGATACCACGGAAAACTACCCATCAGACCAGCTGGCCGCTAGAATTGTCCTCCAAACAGCGACTGAATTCTACCCAGTTGGAAAGCTAGTATCGAAAATCCTGCCGTCGTCGGGACTCGAACCTAGGACCTCCAGGCCAGAGGCACTGCAGTGACATCAGTTGATGCACTGAGCCACCGCTTCCGGTACGTTTGGTTCGAATCCCCCCTCCCCCTCTCAGAGCAGCCGGGCAAACTGCCGAGAACCCCAATACGGGGAAGTCAGGTAAGAGGTTCACCCAAATAATGAAATTATAGCTCGCAACCATACTACAGGTTGTGGCCCTTTAGGCACAACATTCAAGGTGTGCACCCCTGGCGTAGGTTGTGAGTCTGACCGTCGGAGCGCGCGCCAGGCGAGGGCGAGGAGGGCGGTGGCGGCGGCGGCGGCGGCCCAGGCGAGCGGGCGCAGACAGCGAGACAGCAGCGACCAGGGCCGCTCCGCCCCCGCGCGCGCCACCAGCACCACCAGGTGGCCGAAGTGCACGGCCGGGCTCGTGTACTCCACCAGCGCGCCCTCCGCCCAGCGCACGAAGCGCGAGTTGAGCGCCAGCGACGACCTGCAGCAAGGGCTCCCCAAGTGAGAACGCACTCCAACACACACGCGCGCACACACACACGCGCGCGCACACACACACACACACACACACATCGGATCTCCAGGGGCCCCGCCAGGGCGAAGGCACTCCAACACACACGCATGGGACTTGCAAGGGCGCCTCAAGTGAGAAGGCACACTAACACACACACACACACACACACACACACACACACACACCTCGGACCTCCAAGGGATCAGCATGGGTGATCATGCAGTAACACACACATATCGAACCTCCAAGGGATCGAAAAGGGCGAAAGCGAACAGACACACACACACACAACGGATCTCCAAGGGCTCCACAAGGGCAAATGCGCACTCACACACACACACACTCACACACTCACACTCCCACATCGGACCTCCATGGGCTACACAAGGTCAAAAGCGCACTCACACACACACACACACACACTCACACCCACACATCTGACCTCCATGGGCTACACAAGGGCAAAAGCACACTCACACACACACACCCACACTCACACTCACACTCACACATCGAACCTCCATGGGCTACACAAGGGCAAAAGCGCACTCACACACACACACACACACACACTCACACACACACACATATGACCCCCATGGGCTACACAAGGGCAAAAACGCACTCACACACACACACCCACACTCACACTCACACTCACACTCACACATCGAACCTCCATGGGCTACACAAGGGCAAAAGCGCACTCACACACACACACACACTCACACACTCACACTCCCACATCGGACCTCCATGGGCTACACAAGGGCAAAAGCACACTCACACACACACACACTCACACTCACACCCACACATCTGACCTCCATGGGCTACACATGGGTGAAAGCGCGCTGACACGCTGACACATAACAAATCGGATTTCCAAGGGATCGACAAGGGCGAAAGCGCACTGATACACACACAATTGATAAAATTGACCATGATATATCATGATCATGATATTGATCATGATCATGATATTTCATGATCATGATATTGATCATGATATTTCAACCAATTCTTTGTAAAGTATGTATTCATCTAAACATTTTAAACTTATTGTGAATTCTTTATATTGTCACACACACTTGTTTTATCTTAATACAAGTTGTTTTAATTTTTATTTATTTATATTACTTTTTTAATATTTATTTTATTTATATTAATTCTTTAATTTCTTCTTTTAGTTGACATATTGTTTAAGGTCTGATGATGGAGGCAAAACTTGACGTCTGAAATGTTGCCACGTTGTTTCTTGTTTCAAGATACCATTGTAATGGAATAATCATTTTGTTTTAATAAATGGGTTTGTGACTGTCTATACAAAGGAATGATTGGAACTTTTATTAAGAAAAAACTTATTAACAGACAGCCTATGTTTAATCTTGAATTGAATTGAACTGAACTGAACTGAACTGAACTGAATCGAATAGAATCGAATAGAATCGAATGGAATTGAATGGAATCGAATGGAATGGAATCGAATCGAATTGAATTGAACCGAACCGAATCGAAACGAACCGAACCGAACCGAACCGGACCGCACCGAACCGGACCAGACTGAATTAGATTGAATGGAATGGAATTGGATTGAATGAAATGGAATAAGATTGGATGGAGTGGAATTGCATTGGATGGAATGGAATTGGATTGCTTTGGATTGAACTGAACGGATCTGAAATGAAATGAACGGAACGCAATTGAACCCCGTCAGGTCCGTCCCTTTGAAAAATGCCAACAAAAAAGAAACAACAACTAAGAAGCGCGCGGAGGCGGCGAGGGCCGAGGCGCGCACCTGTTGGTGAGCAGGTCCTCGACGACGCGCGCGGCCGAGTCGTTGGCCACGGGCGGGAACAGCAGCTTGGGCACGAAGCGCAGCGCCCGCGCCAGCGCCAGCAGCACGTGGTAGTCGCGCCCGCCCAGCGCCAGCCCCTCGGCCCCCGCGCCGCCGCCCGCGCCCGTCGCGTTGCTCAGGAAGAAGTTGCTCGACAGGAAAATCGACACCCGCAGCCTCGCCCCTGCGCACCGGTTCATTGTCTCATTAGTTTGATTGATTGATTTTTTTCATGTTTCCGGGCGTGTCAACTGCTCTGGTCATTAGTCCCGTTGGTGTAGGGCATGTTTCTTTCTCGGGAGATTGGCAGTGATCTTCCCCCGCTGGATGGTGAGATCCGGCGCCGACCTACCGTCGGCTACTGGGGTTTCCCCCTAACCAGGACTCTCCCATCAGCGGGGCACCGCCCCAGCCGGGACAAGCTCTAAGCTCCCGACCGGGCTCTCGGAATACGTGGTAGTGTAGTGCATGATAGTGTAAGTGTGTGTGTGTGTGTGTGTAAATGGTGAGGATAAGACAAGGAAGAGGAAGGAAAGATCGCGCGCGGTCCGTGGCCCGTTTGGTAGGGTACTGCATTCGCCTGGTGTTGATCGGAGAAACCACGGAAAACTACCGATCAGAGCAGCCGTCCGCTAGAATTCTCCTCCAGACAGCGACTGAATTCGACCTAGCTGAAGAGCTACTGTCGAAACTCCTGCCGCCGTGGGGAGTGGGAACGTAGGACCTCCCGGTCAGAGGCGCTGCAGTGATATCGGTCGATGCACTGAGCTACCGCTCCCTGTCGTTGGATGGTGGCTAAGCCATTTTCTTCAAGACTATTTGTGTAAAAGCAAATCCCAAGTGTTACGTATGTCACCAAATCAACTGTTTTCTTTTGCTACCAGAGCTATTAAGACGGGTCCTAATTGTATTGCAAGAAATGTTTATTAAAACTTGCAAAGGAAAAGATATTGAAAATAGGTTTCATAAAAAAATGTCAGCATTAAAATCATTTGGGGATAACATTTAATATTTTATACGCGTGACTTGAATATAGAAACCATCAAAATTTGAATTCAGCATAAGAAACTGCATACATTTTTTAAAATATGATAAAAAGTGTTAGATTTATATTTTTAAATAAACATATATTTATTAAAATGAATACATTGAAAAAGTAATAGTTAAATTATATTAAATTCTAGTTAACTTAGTGTTGTAACATTTTGGGGAGTATTAATAATTTTTCTGTATTTTTTTCGAATGATTATTAACGTTTAATGTACGTAATATTTCTCAACGATAATAATTAATACGATTTTCTTGAATATTTTAAAAGCCGACAGTTTATAAAAATTTACGGAAGGAGTCACTTCTATCGGAATAGCCTTGGGGCTCGAAATTCTTCGGTACTTTTTATAAACGATGGGGCACGTGGAACTAAATGTTTTATATAATTAATTTTATTATAAAGCAGGGCCTTTTGGCTACAGCATGATAATATTTACCTCGAACCGGTTTCAAAAAGAAAAAGTAGCAACTTGATATGAGCTGATAAAATAGTGCATTTTTAAATCCAATTTGTCGACGAAATTCGCATCCAGAACATAAATAAACCGAAAGAAAGCAAATGTCATTGTAAATAACAAATGTGATAAGACACACGTACCTTGGCAAACGCACAATACAGCCAGAAACGTACTAATTCTATAGGAATCGCTTCCGCTCACAGCAGAAGTTCCCACCCAACATTTTCCCGCCAAACGTGAAAAGGCTGGACATCGCTAAAGGGGGTTGCAAAGTGACTACAGCTCCGACTTTCCTCTCCCTCTTTAGCGCGTGATGTAGAGCATAGAGTAAAGAATCGGTCTCTGTGTTGAGTCGCCTCGTTAAAGGAGCCGAAGTGTATGGCCGGAGCCGCACCTTCCAGGTCCGAGGCCGTGCGGTCCATGAGGCGCTTGGCGAGCAGCCATTGGTCGGGCGCGAACCGCAGCACCACCCCGCGCGGCTGGTCGGCGGCCAGCGTCGGCTGCACCCCGCGCGGCCTGCGGCGCGGCAGAAAGCAGGCCAGCGCGGACCCAGCGCGCCTGGTGCCCCACGCAGCAACCACCCACGGCGCGCGCAGCCGCCACCACAGCGCGCGCAGGCGGGGCGCCGCCCCGCGCAGCCCCTCGTCGTTGGACCACACCAGCAGCAGCAGCGGCGCCCGCGGGAACAGCCCCTGCGCACCACGCAACCCGCTTTACACTGCCACTCAAGGGCTTTCCCAACGGAACTGTATAAACGTAACATATAAGTAAATAAGTCATTAAGTATTACGTAAATAAATGAATGAATAAATGAATGAATGAATGAATGAATAAATAAATAAATAAATAAATAAATAAATAAATAAATAAATAAATAAATAAATAAATAAATAAAGAAATAAATAAATAAATAAATAAATAAATAAATAAATAAATAAATAAATAAATAAATAAATAAATAAATAAATAAATAAATAAATAAATAAATAAATAAATAAATAAATAAATAAATAAATAAATAAATAAATAAATAAATAACAGATTGCCTTCTAATCAATGACACGGTAAAATCTCCTAAAAATTTTTTTAAAAAATCTTCAGACCCTGTTTTCAGGGTAAAGTCATTTGTCCTCTGGTAACGGTAATTTATGTCCATAAATGAAACATAAACAATTTAGTTTGTAACTAGATGAACACGTGCGAAAATTTCGCATATTCGAATTCTTTTGAAAGTTTTGGCAACCAACATTTCACTTGCGGATCAATAACTGCTTCACTTGGGGGTCAATTTGGTCAGAGTTGTTACCCGAATTATATTATTGCGTTCGGTGAAATCACGGAGATTAAGTGGGTTCCTGGTTGGGAGAACGTCGGGATTTCGCGGGTTCTTGGTTGGGTGACTGTCTAAGAACCCCGGGATCTAACGACGCTGAACTCCTGGTCGAATGGATAAAAGAGACCGACTGACCGACTTACCGACTGACCGACTGACCGACTGACCGACTGACCGACTGACCGACTGACCGACTGACCGACTGACCGACTGACCGACTGACCGACTGACCGACTGACCGACTGACCGACTGACCGACTGACCGACTGACCGACTGACCGACTGACCGACTGACCGACTGACCGGCTGACCGACTGACCGACTGACCGACTGACTGACTGACTGCGACGTGACGAGACTTCACAAAGATAATAACGGAGGATTGGAGAACGCTCAGCGTCCAACAAGGAATCAGGAGACGCGTTGCATCAACGCTCATGTAACATTTTTTTTAATTAAAAATTGATCCACTAATTATTTCGCTAATGGTCCCATCTCATGTTGCCAACTGGCACGTGACCTTCCCGGGGTAGAAGGGAAGCTTTCGTTGCTCGCCACAGAGAGCAGCACAGAACGAGACGGCGTTCCGAAATTGCATTAAAAAAAATTAATACTTAGAGATAAAATATTTGTGGTTAAAGTAGTTCCCGCACGCTTGTGAACAACGATCTTCAATTTAAAACAATTTCTTGGTCAGTCAGTTCCGTCGATGGTTCTAACGAAACGTGAGTTCTCACTTTCTATTAATATGTAGATAGACTATATTTTAAAGGTTTCTTATTACAGTTGATCATCACTAATGTAACTAATGCATCAACTTAGGTGAATTAGGGCATCAAATTATGTCAATGCAAGACCTATGACGAGGGGACCCTACGATGCGATTCACAATGGTAGAAGGACTTTCATTCTAGTTACGCACCTAGAACGTTCAGCGAACGAACAATTCAGTCGCTGTCTGGAGGAGAATTCTAGCGGCCGGCTGCTCTGATCGGTAGTTTTCCGTGGTTTCTCCGATCAACACCAGGCGAATGCCGGAGCAGTACCCTGACAAACGGGCTACGAACCTCGCGCGATCTTTCCTTCCCAGTCGTTCACCTATTCTCTCACTTACACACACACACACACGAACATGCTCTACTCTACCACATATTGCGGTCGGGAGCTTAGAGCTGGTCCCGGCTGGGGCGGTGCCCCACTGGTGGGAGAGTCCCGGTTAGGGGGAAACCCCGTTTGCCGACGGTAGGTCGGCGCCGGATCTCGCAATCTACCAGGGGAAGATCACCGCCCTCTCCCGAAAAAAACATACACTACACTAACGGGACTAAAGACCAAAGCAGTTGTCGCGCCCGGAAACACAAAAAGCAATCAATCAATCTCACGAAGAGAAACATGAATTACACTTACAGGGCAAACGACTTTAGCAGTTGATGCGGCCGGAATCAGTAATCAATCGCTAATAGGATGTGGGGCCAGAATCAGTTATCAATCGCTAATAGGTCGCGGGGCCGGAATCAGTAATCAATGGCTAATAGGTTCTGGGGCCGGAATCAGTAAACAATGGCTAATAGGCTGTGGGCCCGGAATCAGTAATCAATCGCTAATAGACTGTGGGGCCGGAATCAGTAATCAATCGCTAATAGGCTGTGGGGCTGTAATCAGTAATCAATCGCTAATAGGCTGTGGGGCCGGAACCAATAATTAATCGCTAGAAGGTTGTTGGTTCAGAATCAGTAATCAATCGCTAATAGGTTGTGGGGCCGGAATCAGTAAACAATGGCTAATAGGCTGTGGGGCCGGAATCAGTAATCAATCGCTAATAGGCTGTGGGGCCGGAATCAGTAATCAATCGCTAATTGGCTGTGGGGCCAGAACCAATAATTAATCGCTAGAAGGTTGTTGGGTCAGAATCAGTAATCAATCGCTAATAGGTTGTGGGGCCGGAATCAGTAAACAATGGATAATAGGCTGTGGGGCCGGAATCAGTAATCAATCGCTAATAGGCTGTGGGGCCGGAACCAATAATCAATCGCTAATAGGTTGTTGGGCCGGAATCAGTAATCCATCGCTAAGGCTGCGGGGTCTCACCTGCAGCGCGCATGGGTGGTTGAGCGCGCGGTCCACGGCGGGCCAGTCGTCAGCTGCCAGCACGTACGCGACGCTGTCGTCGGCCGGCAGCGGGCCGGGCGCGCGGTCGACACGCGCCACCACCGCCGGCAGCCCCAGGTGCCTGGCCACGGCGGCCGCCACACCCCCCGACACCGGCATATCGTAGCTCCGCGACCCGCCCAGCACCACCACGCCCACGGTGCGCGAACGCCCCAGCAGCTGCGCGCCCACCGCCCACGCGGCGCGCGCCCACGGGTGGCCCGGCCACGCCCACGCCCTCGCCGCCCACGCCCCCACGAGCGCCGCCCGCCCGCGCACCGCCCACCTGTTCGGGGACCGGCCGGCAGACGTGTTCGACAGCCCGGTAGTGGATGTCTTTCCTGCCGCCGGTGGAACCGCCCTTGCGTATGTCAATCCGCTGCCTTGGGGCTGGGGGCGTTCAGCAGCCTTCTTCAACCGCCACGGGGCGGCGGGGATCTTGCCTGCAGCCGAATGAACCGCCCTCACGTATCTCAATCCGCTTTCATTCATCGCCTTCTCCGCCTTCAAGCAATGGAGAGGTGTATCAGCCTTCTTCAACAGCCACGGAGTGGAGGATGTCTTGCCTGCAGTCGGTTGAACCACCCTCGCGTATCTCAATCCGTTTTCGTACATCGCCCTCAGGGTCTGGGGACGTTCAGCAGCCTCCTTCAATTGCCTCGAGGCGGTGGATGTCTTGTCTGCAACCGGTTGAACCGCCCTTGCGTATCTCAATCCGTTTCCATACATCGCCTTCAGGATCTGGGACTGTTCAGCAGCCTTTTTCAACTGCCACGGGACGGCGGATGTCTTGCCTGCGGCCGATTGAACCGCCCTTGCGTATCTCAATCCGTTTCCATACATCGCCTTCAGGATCTGGGACTGTTCAGCAGCCTTTTTCAACTGCCACGGGACGGCGGATGTCTTGCCTGCGGCCGATTGAACCGCCCTTGCGTATCTCAATCCGTTTCCATACATCGCCCTCAGGGTCTGGGGACGTTCAGCAGCCTCCTTCAATTGCCTCGAGGCGGTGGATGTCTTGCCTGCGGCCGATTGAACCGCCCTTGCGTATCTCAATCCGTTTCCATACATCGCCTTCAGGATCTGGGACTGTTCAGCAGCCTTTTTCAACTGCCACGGGACGGCGGATGTCTTGCCTGCGGCCGATTGAACCGCCCTTGCGTATCTCAATCCGTTTCCATACATCGCCTTCAGGATCTGGGACCGTTCAGCAGCCTTTTTCAACTGCCACGGGACGGCGGATGTCTTGCCTGCGGCCGATTGAACCGCCCTTGCGTATCTCAATCCGTTTCCATACATCGCCTTCAGGATCTGGGACTGTTCAGCAGCCTTTTTCAACTGCCACGGGACGGCGGATGTCTTGCCTGCGGCCGATTGAACCGCCCTTGCGTATCTCAATCCGTTTCCATACATCGCCTTCAGGATCTGGGACTGTTCAGCAGCCTTTTTCAACTGCCACGGGACGGCGGATGTCTTGCCTGCGGCCGATTGAACCGCCCTTGCGTATCTCAATCCGTTTCCATACATCGCCTTCAGGATCTGGGACTGTTCAGCAGCCTTATTCAACTGCCACGGGACGGCGGATGTCTTGCCTGCGGCCGATTGAACCGCCCTTGCGTATCTCAATCCGTTTCCATACATCGCCTTCAGGATCTGGGACTGTTCAGCAGCCTTTTTCAACTGCCACGGGACGGCGAATGTCTTCCCTGCAGCCAACTGAAGCGCCCTCGCATTTGTCAATCCGATTCCGTGCATCGCCTTCTCCGCCTTCAAGCTGTGTAGAGATGCATCAACCTTCTTCAACAGCAACGGGGCGGGGGATATTTTGCCTGCAGCCGTCTGAACCCCCCTCCTGTTTCTGAATCCGCGTCCATGCTCCACTTTCTCATCTCTAATAGCCTGTAATGATTCGTCACTGTTCTTTAGTGGGACTGATGCCCCGAAGGATGTCGGTACTACTGCTGATTCAACTCTCTTCCCTGAAATCACTTTCTCCCTCTGCAAGTGTTCTTCAAGTGCTTTCTTGTAAAATATACCCTGCATTACCGATTTAATAATTGGCATTACACTTTTCTCGCCCAAATTTGTTCTCCTTGTCTCTACTGAAGCTTTGGAAGTATTTATTATCTCCGTTACCTGCGCCAATCTAGCTTTTCTTTTCTCCTTCGGCGTCTCTGGCATATTTACCATCCGTGATTCTCTCAATTTTATTGACCCTGCGATTACACTTGTTTTCCGTGTCTTCTCTACCTCAAACCCTTCTTCCAATCCGATCGTTATCTTTGCTCTGTCATGTTTCGTTTTTGTTATTTTCGTTATTTGCAGTTCTTCAGATGTGTGTGTGTGCATCGTGAGATAATTTGTTTCGAAACTAGAAGTCTTTAGTGACACGAGAAGCACCATCAGAGTAATGAATACACGTTGATGATTCATCTGTATTTTATCACTCATAATCTTCTCTTAAAATACCTGCAGTGCACTCATGTTACCTTGAAAATGCTGACTATATATGTAGTTGAAATTTATCTTCTTTTGCTAAATTAATTCGTGGTTTTTTGAAGTGAATATGCGATATTTGGGTTTGTTTTTTACCACATATCTATTTTGACATATCAGATTAATACTTGTCTAGTACACAAATGCAACGAGTCGTTACTGTCACGTTGGAAACCTTACTGTAAAACCAGTAAAACACAACCTTCTTATCGCCCATCCACATTAAACTCTTGTGTGATGTTTGAAATGCGGAATGTAAACTCAAAATATAAACTCACACTGCATCTTTGCATCAGGATATTGCAACATTAAGAAACAGAACCACTTCAGAAAACTGGATCATATTTTCCTGTCATTTCCTTATTTCCTTCAATAAGCATTCAACCATGCGAGTGACAGTGAAAAATGTTCTTTTCCCTTACATCAGCAGCCAGAATTCGAATGCAAAAGTAAAACAAAGCCGACAAGAAAATTTTTGGATGATCTTGTCTTTCTATCTACAGTTAAATAACGTGTATAGTCGTGTGATTGTTAATAAATTTAACCTGAGAGAATTTAATCTTAAAAACCTTTCGTGCCCATTCCTAAAAGAAGAAAATAGAAACTTGTACTTTCACAATGTCTTTCATAAAAAACTATTCATAAATAGACGAGTTAGTTGGAGCTGATAAATTCGCCTCTTTACCCTAAGGCCGCATATTGACATGTAAACGGAAGTAGCTGGACTACGGAGAGCTCGTTAACAGTTTGCGAAGCATCAACCGACCAGACTTCATTCTCTATGAATAATCGATTCAGAACAATTTCGAGACAAATCGCTCCGCTTGTATCGATCGTGCGCTCTGTTCACGTTCTTCATTTTGCACTGAAACGCATCTCGTTTTCCTCAGCAATTATCCTTCACACGAACGGGCATTGAGTGAGGTTCTGGAAGTTTTGTGAACACAGATCCTCTTTAGATTTCGAAATTTTCTTTCTCAAATTACTTGCTGAGAAATTCCCGTATTGCTGCACAAAACGGTTTCTGTTAAACGGGCTCAGATTGACCCATTTATATTTCACACGTATTGCATTGTGTCACAGCAAAATTTACATTCACTGCCACTTTTGAATGCTAGAAGAAACGAAAATAGTTGGGAAACAAACAATTGAAAGATAAAGTACTAAGAATAATAGAAATACTCCAATGAATCGCACTTACGCCATTCAAGACGTCGCCCAGCAACGTCTCAACAAATTAGACGCGCCCGTACGTGTGCTCCCCTAATGCCCTTGAGAAAATGGCGACCTTCGGCAACAGACCACCCTTTCGATAAATGCGGCTGAACCGTGCAAAATTCCGTCCCGAAAGAAAAGCAAAGTTGCCTTACATTGATTGATTGACTTCTTCGTGTTTCCGGGCGCGTCAACTGCTTTGGTCATTAGTCCCGTATGTGTTGTGCATTTTTTCTCGGGGTGGCGGTGATCTTCACCCGCTGGATGGCGAGATCCGGCGCCGACCTACCGTCGGCTAGTGGTGTTTCCCCCTAACCAGGACTCTCCCACCAGCCGGTCACCGCCCCAGCCGGGACAAACGCTAAGCTCCCGACTGGTCTCCCGGAATATGTGGTAGTGTAGTGCATGTTAGTGTAAGGGTGTGTGTAAGGGGAGAGGATAGGACAAGGAAGAGGAAGGAAATAGTGCGCGCGGTCCGTGGCCCGTTTGTTAGGGTACTGCTCCGGCATTCGCCTGGTGTTGATCGGAGAAACCACGGAAAATTACCGATCAGAGCAGCCGGCCGCTAGAATTCTCCTCTAGACAGGGATTGAATTCGACCTAGCAGAAAAGCTAGTGTCGAAAATCCTGCCGCCGTGGGGAGTGGGAACCTAGGACCTCCCGGTCAGAGGCGCTGCAGTGACACCAGTTGATGCACTGAGCTACCTCTCCCGGTGAAGTTGAAGTGTCTTAAAGTTAGGAAAAATTCCATGACGCAGCGACGGAACACGTGCGCATGGAGTTCTCTACAGCAGGGTTCCCCAAGGGGTAGGTATCGATCTCCGGTGGTCGACGTTTTAAAGGAGGTCAATGATCTCTTCATCAAGGGGTCGATTGAGTGTCGACGATATCCGAATGTGTCACGGCGACTCATAGGTATAATGAAGATCAAGCTCCTATTGATTACAAAAAATATTTATCAAGTTTATTACTATTTTCCCATATAAAACTACAAAACACCTAATACTAAATTATAAATTGGCTCATCTTGTGAAATTTCACATTATTCACTTAAAAAATGCTTTAGTTTTATTTTATTAATCTAACCATTTTTTCCAATCCTTGTCCACATTATTATCTACATTATCCAGTTACCCACATTTCCAATCCTTGACAACATTACAAATTCAAGGTTGCATAAATGTGCAATATTTTAGCTACCAGAGGATGACGACTGAGATCTACGACGGAGTTCATCAATGCACAAAATTGTAATTATAGAAGAAGACTTTCTTTTCCCTTTCAATTGCCTAATTAAAAATGATTCTCTTCAGATTTTCTTCGCTCTATTTATAAAAGTAGCTTGAATATTGATTTTAATTGCGCTTAGGCGTGAATGTATTAAGTGTACCAATGATATGAAATGATAAGAAGAAATCATTTTCTGACGGATATGCTTAAAATTGTCGCAAAAATTATAAATGCACACACGTTTATTACCAGTAAATTAAGCATGATTATTATGTGTTTGCAAGTTGCACGAGTAACAGTGCTAGAGAAAACATATGATGAATCAATTACGCTGAAACTGTGACGAATGGATGAATTTTTGTAGGGAAGTGTTTTATTATAGAGGAGAGTGAATGCATACCTTTGGGTGGTGAAGAAATTATTATTAAATTGAGGAAAGTTCGGCAAGAAGTATAATTGAAGTAAAACAGTAATGGTAAATGGGTTTTGGAGGAAGTGAGTGTGTGTTGTTGAAAACAGAACAAAAGAGGTTATTTTAGATAATAAGAAAACTTTTGTCAAGCCGGAATTCACTCTGATCTCGAATTGTTTGGAGATATTATAATGCCTAAGTGTTTAATGACTCCTTTCCGCCAGCCACTATTTATCAAGAATCCTAAAACGCTTACTCAAATTAATTAAAATTGATTTAATTACATTTAAATGTCAATTGCCGTCAAGATCAAGTTCAAACTTTTCTTTATAAATACATGTGAAGAAAAAACATGAAAATGAGTACGTTTTACTATGTGGTAATTGATTGAAAGTATTGGAATAATATATAAAATTCCACAAAAATAATATACGTTTGTCATGTATTTTATTTCGTTTAGTTTAGATTTGTTTAATATAATTTCAATTAGTGAGAAAGTATTTTATGGAGGGAGGAAGACCAGTTATTTCCAGATCGGAGCAGTGCAGAGAGGGGAGGGGGAGGGTGAAGGGTAGATAAAATATAATAAATAGATATATGCCCCACCGCAGGGAAGGAGTAGATTGAATTCCTAACTTTTATCTTAATTTCTAGACTAAAACAGTTGGGTTTTTCTTTAAGAGTCATAATTGTTTGAATTTTATAGGTATTTTATTTCACCATGTTCTCAAAAACTATTGACAATTTCTAATGTTTACTGAATTCTAAATTCATCATATGTATGTATTCGTTTTAAATTCGATTTTTCAATTTGAATTAATTTAGACCACGAATATCTAAACTTACGTGCTATTTTTAAGTTTAAAAATGTTAATGTGTTATATCGAGATTTCTAATTATTAATTTATAGGAAATATGTTTTCAACATGATACCATCCATTAAAGTCAATTTTATCATGTTATCTCATCCAATTTCTTCTTAAATATGTATTCATCTAAAATTTTTAAATGTATTGTAAAATTCTTTATAATGTTAAACACAGCTATTTTATCTCAATATAAGTTGTTTTAATTTTTTATTTATATTAATTATTAAATTTCCTATTTTAGCAGATATATTGTTAAAGGCCTGATGTTGGAGGCACAACTCGACCTCTGAAACGTTGCCACGCTATTCTTGTTCAAGATACCAATTTGAATGTAAGAATCATTTATGTTTTATCAAATGTAGTTTGTGACTGTCTATAAAAAGAAATTATTGGAACTTTTATTATGAAAAAATAGATTGAATTCCTCTTCCTGTCTAATAAATTACGATAAAAACCCAGGCAATGCGAGATACTTAAATAAGAGATATATAAATGTTAAGTTGTGTACGGTTCAAAAACTTATAAAGTTCTGCACCAATTGAACTGAAATTTTGAAACGGTTTACAACCAGCTTTGAAGATATTTTTTTATCTGTTTTTCGGGTCAGTAACATACCCGCGACCGCAAGAAAACAGTTTTTTTAACGGTCAGCTGTATTCCAGAAAATGCGCCTTCTGCCAAAAGCGAGAGGAACACTCGCCACAGTAGCTTACAACCGCAGTTAATGTGAAACATTACCTGTTTTCATTTACATCATGTATTACCAAAAAAACGTCAATAAAACAAAATACTATCAACGTTGGAAAGCTGACTACTTCGCCATCTTCATACATAGGCAGTCCACGTCACATGCATGAATATGCTCAAGATGCAATTAGACAAAATTATTCAATAGTTCAAACTAGAAGGTCACAATGAATATATTGAATAATGTAGTATTTACTATCATAACTTTTCTGACAAACACAGTCAACACTAAATTACTTCAATCTTTGTGGAAACTGTTGAATGGTAATTTTTTATTTTGGAATTTCAAATAAGGAATCTCTTTCGTTTTTCAAGACAATTCCATATTTTAATGAATAATTATGGTACTTAAAACATTGTTCCCTCGGTGAAGGTTATATTATAGCACCTACGATCGCGACAATGTACTACAACCAGGGAAACCCAGGGAGGCGGGGCATCTGAGACAACTTGCCCCTGGCCCCCTCTTAAATGGAATTTCGATTTTTTTCAATATTTTGCTAAAATCAATTTCCACAAAATTGGTATGAACTTTCACTAAGTTAAAGTTCAAAAACGCTACAAATGAAATAACAAAACGTAGGCCCCAGAAATCAGGTGGTCGGCATAATGATTGCATAATGATTTTGTTTGTAAATATCACTCCCTTTTCACTCACCCCTCTAGAGGTGTCTTACTACCAGTGTAGTATTTTTCCCATTGTAATTTCCCAGTAATAAGTTATACCAAGTTTTGTTGAAATATCATTGTTCCCGCATTGAAGAGTTAAGCTCATAACACGAACACACACATATATACACATCAATTTTTTGGTTGCCAATGGGTACATTTATCAGGCAATGTTTACACCGGTGTTGAAATAAATGATAATATTACATATAATAACTATTATATTTATTGTAGGTTGGTTGTAATCTCACAAATATGTGCATGATTGCACACATTTTTGAGAATTAAAAAATAGCGTTTTTTTTCGAAAATCTGTTGCTCGCTTGCTAATTGGTTTCGAGAAAAGTATTTTATACAGAAGATGTAGCAAATTGTATCCTCTCCAAAACTTATTTGTATCATTTTTCTACACGACTTAAGGTTAAAGAGTAATAGGATGAAAACCGAAACAACTCAGATAAAATACCGATTTTTCAGGCCTCCCGCACGATCTGGGTGGTCGAAAACTTGGGATTTTAACTAGTGCCAAGGTACTCAAAGAGATATATTTAATGACCTTTTTCCAGGAAACCCCCTTTTTCAGTCCCCCTCAGACTGGACTATTACCGCAAGTGTTGTTCTTGTAGCACTCGTTTAAGAGGCTGCTGCATTAGAGGTTCATCGGAATCAGCATGTTGTGACATAATTCATATGCTCTAAGACAGTGTGAAATATTCACAATAGATTAAAAATGTTTATGGAGATGATGCTGTTGATAGCATTCGATGGTCTTCCAGATTATCAGATGAATTAGGGCAAGCGAATACTCTGGATCTCCCCTGCAGCGTCTGAGCGTGCTCTTCATGTTCTCCTGACAATGCGCAAGGCATTCACAACCTCATTGTGGCTGACAAACTTGTAACCGTGGAAGAATTGACATTGAATGTGGGTATTTGTGAAGTGAGTGTGTGCAAAATAATGAAAGAACTACAGTTGGAAAAGTTTTGTGCCAGGTGATTTCCAGGAGAATATGACTCCCTGCTGAGAGCTGGTAAATAGTGGCTAGACGTACTGGCCCAGACTACTATCTTGCGGGTATACATGCCCTTTTCCAAGGTGTACCCTAACAAACCGGCCATGGACCTTTCCTTCCTCTTCTTTGTCCTACCCTCAACCTTTACACCCACACTTACACTAATATGCAGTACTCTAGCACACATGCCGGGAGACCGGTCGGGCACTTAGAACTTGTCCCGACTGGGGCGGTGCCCCGTTGGTGGGAGATACCTGGTTTGGAAAACCCTATCAGCCGACGCCGGATCTGGACATCCAACGGGGGAAGACACCACCAACTCCTGATGAAAAACACGCACTACACTTACGGGACTAATAATCATGGTAGTTGACGCGCCCGAAATCACTAACAATCAATCAATCATTTTCCAAAGTGGTATAAAACTATAGAAAAACGTGGAGATAATGTGGAGAAGTGACTTTTCGTTGATTAACATACTGTAAAAATGGAACAGGCATGGAAAATAAATTGAATGTTTAAAAAATTGTTGTGCATTACTTTTGGAGTGACCCTCGTATGAATTTGCGTATTTATTTATTTTGTGAGTTAGTTGGGTATTACTAATGCACTATTTTCATTTTTTCCAGCAGAATCTACTTATGGACCTGGAACTTAATTGTGTAGTGGCAATAGTTTTTTTTCTTGTTGAAATACGTAATGTGGAAACAATTAACTGGTCTGATATCTCTAACTTTTAAAGAAATGTCATAGCTCATTGAATTGTCGCGGCATTAAAACGTGCACATTATTAGCAAATTATAAAAGATGAATAAATATAAGTGTCAGAGAGATAATAAAACAGAGCTCATGTATCGATTGTAGGACTTTCAGCTAAAACGATCGCATGTGTAATACCGCTTGTCTCCAGGGTCTCTTCTAATGGACACCTGACACGCACCAGCAATACAATAAAGTTCGTCTCATAGAATTGCGAGAAGGTCGGGCGAGACGAGTGACAGCTGTTTTTTCAGTTTTTTTTGGACCATCATTTAACTGATGACATTAAGTGTCATTCCTCAGCTCGATAAGCATCAATGACAACTTGAGTTCTAAAGAGAATTTCATAATAACGATCTTCTAATACAGTAGTGCTGCGAAAAGCTAATGTCGTGCAGAAAGTTCAACACAGAAGTGAAACAAATTCTTGGCGATGTGCATGTTGTTATTGATAACTTTTGCATTGCTCGTAGATGTAAACTGCACACAAAAATTAAACAATGGAGTAAATGTGACAAAACTTGTAAGTGAAATTAAAGATAAGCGTAGTGAAAAAAGTGTCAAAGAATATAGTGATGAAATATTCGAATCTGCAAGAGACGGTGTAAAAAATGCACATAAAAACCATTACGATGATCAGACCATTGTTGCTAATGGAACGTTCTATTCGCGAAAAACTCATCTAAATGACGCAAACATAAACCGAATTGAAGCTATGGAGAAAGTTAATCATTATCAATACAGACTGGAGTCAAAAAACAAAAACACAAAGGGCAAAAATGCTGAAAGAAACAAGAAATATGTGAATAGGAAACAAAACAAAACGGTAAATAACGGAAAGTGGAATAGGAGAGATTTAAGTATTAAGGACAATATTCAGGAGAAATTAACTGCGTCAAATGAAGGCAGGAAGTTGACTCCGACCAGCCCGAAATTTACGAAGAGAAGTGACGTGAAAGGAGAAGCGAACTTTATCAAGCGCATCAGTGACAGGATCGACAATGAAGAAGATGAGAGGGAAGCGAGTGATAGCGGTGTTGTGAAGAGTGATGTGGACGGAAACGAGGGCGGGGGCGGGAGTGAGGACGAGGGCGAGGGCGGAGGCGAGGGAGAGGACGGCGGCGGGGAAGTGATGGAAGGCAGGGCAGCGTTCGGTGGCCGGCACGGGAGTGAGGACGAGGCCGGGGCAGTGGACGGTGGCGGGTACGGAGGCGAGGACGAGGGCGGGGCAGTGGTCGGTGGCGGGGCCGGAGGGGAGGTCGGGGGCCGGGCATTGGGCGGGGGCGGGTATGGGGGCGGGGCAGTGGTCGGTGGCGGGGACGGAGGAGGACGGGGATGGGGCGTTGTTCGGGGCGGGTATGGGGGCGGGGCAGTGAACAGTGGCGGGGACGGAGGCGAGGACGGAGGCGGGGCAGTGGTCGGTGGCGGGGATGGTGGCGAGGACGAGGGCGGGGCAGTGGTCGGTGGCGGGGCCGGAGGGGAGGTCGGGGGCCGGGCATTGGGCGGGGGTGGGTATGGGGGCGGGGCAGTGGACGGTGGCGGGGACGGAGGGGGGGTCGGGGGCGGGGCATTGGTCGGGGGCGGGTACGGAGGCGGGGGCTGGACATTGGGAGGGGGCGGGGGTGTGAGCGGGGGCGAGGGGAAAGTGGAGAGCTTCTGTGGCGCTCCGCTACCCGAGTGGCAGCTGTGGAACCAGCAAGACTCCGACGCGCATGAAAAGTTCCGCGCCGACATCGCCGCTGAGCAGCTGGAAGAGTGGGCGAGGGCGGGGGCGAGGGGAGGGGCGGGGGCGGGACGGCGCGCCCTTCTGCCCCCAAGGGACCCGCATGGGAGCAGCGACCTTCAGCGCATCGTCAGCGAGTACTTCGACGACGTCCACACACTGGTGAGGAGGCTTTTACTTTCTCGCCATACTTTGTGCGAAAAGTATTATCGTAATCGTGTACCGAAAAACGACGATTTTATACAGAAAAAATATTATTGCCGGATCCAGGTAACGAAATAGTGGATAAATCTCTCTTTTTTTGTTAAGGTCGCATCAACATCTAGGTCATTAGCGACCACTATTGGAGTTAACGGTGTGGTAACTGTGAAGTTGAAACGAAATGGTGATGATAAGGGCTGAAAGGACGAACACAAATACAACCATGCCCGAGGCGGGACTCGAACCCGGGAACTTTCGGTCGGAGATCGCTACGACACTACTGCTCTAGCGATCTCGCATTATTGCATTACTCATCTGCGGAATTATTTCACTGCTCTGAAACTATGTTTTGAAGAATCTATAAACAAAATCCATTCATATGTTTTATAGAAAACACCCTATTTACTCATTAATCCCCAAATGTCTGCACAAAAACAAAGAGTACCTTCAAGAGCAGAATATTAGACAAAGGTCTCGTGCCTGTTTCTACACTCTAATTTTTTTGTCTCGGCAGCAAGTAGTTTCCATTACTGTGATCTGGAGCGTAGCAGTTCAGAATTTTTTTTGACCAATTCAGGTATCATGCCAATCATTTAGGTCTTCCTGCACTACTAAATGCAGGCCAGTGTTAGACTTTCCTGGTAAGTAGTATGGGTCTTTCAAAGTGTAGTCTTCTGTTTCTGGGAGAAACACGGATTCATTTTTATCAGTTTCCTTCATGATTGTATGTATGTATTTGGCGTTATTGGGTCGTTAGTTCGACTTCGCCGGCCAGATACCGGTGTCCCCCATGCCTGGGCCTAGTTAAAGTCCCGTCCTTGGGGATAAGAGCGACGTGAGGCGAACATGACGTATTCCCTTCACTGTAACTAGCAAGATCCGCCTGCTTGAGCTTTTCTTCGCCACACAGCTACAGAGGCTGGGACGATTTTAAAGGAAAGCTACAACTCTATTTTTGCCTCGACCGGGAATCGAACCTGTGACCACAGCACGAGAAGCTAGTTCGCTGCCCATGAGCGATCCCAGAGACTTTTCTTCTTGATTTATTGTCCATGTTCCCGAGGGTACAGACACTGACTCAGAATCTGCCACCCCAACAGTTAGGCCCTTGTATACTTGCGATAAGGTAAGGGGCTAAAATAAATCCTTTCGGTGGCTGATGCGCAGTAGGAAATAAGAGGGTGCATGTGACTTGCTTTCGAAACATCCACTAACACCTACTCGTAATTTATCACGACAACCAGACACCAGACACGACTACCAGATAAAGACGACAATGTTTCGATATAGAAGGTAAAAATAAAACCACGATAGCCTAATTTTGTTCATATCTCATGAAAGTGGCATAGATATATTGAACAAATATTTTATTATTAATAAGATATACATAGTGATTCCACATATCTTATAGGTGCAATTTCAATGTTTTTGCATTAATAGCTGAATTTGCATACGGTGTGATACAGTATAAAGATATGGTATATTTAAAAACTTCGACGTGATATGATGTTTTTATTATGATATTCCTAATCTACGTATAAAACTGAATACGTGGGACACTCTAGCTTCCTGGAGCTAAAAACGTTTTTCCCTAGTGTTATTACGTGAGAAGTAAATAACTACCTTTCTTTAAACCAAAACAAATCAGATTTCTCAATCATAGTGGCAATTTTCTGAAGAAAAAACCAAAAAAACAAAACAAAACAGGTGTGTGTTTGGAAAATAACATACAGAGTGGCTCTACTGAATATGTTCCCCTCAAATATCTCCTGAACCGTTGAAGATATTAATACGCGGATTTACTGAAACGAACGTATGTAAGGAACACATAAGATGAGTTATATTTTACAACAGCCTATTTACTTTATTTCCTTACTAATTACATATTAAAGAAAAAATATTGTGAAAAGGCAGCGGAAAACGGCGTTTTTCCGACAGAAAACTCATGTTATGGACTTCATATATCTAAAAGTGAATAAATCTTTGTCCTGTATGTGGTACATTACTTACTCTAAATGCACAATTGCATTTGATCCGTGGTAAAGATCAATTCACGCCAAAATAATTTTTTCAGGAACGTGGCTGTTTTGCAAATGATCAAATTCTTCACAAAGCACTCAGTGAAAAAACATGGTATTTATTTATTTATTTATTTATTTATTTATTTATTTATTTATTTATTTATTTATTTATTTATTTATTTATTTATTTATTTATTTATTTATTTATATTTATTTATTTATTTATTTATTTATTTATTTATTTATTTATTTATTTATTTATTTATTTATTTATTTATTTATTTATTTATTTATTTATTTATTTATTTATTTATTTATTTATTTATTTATTTATTTATTTATTTATTTACTTATTTATTTATTTATTTATTTATTTATTTATTTATTTATTTATTTATTTATTTATTTATGTAGTCGTGTAGTGCATATTAGTGTAAGTGTGTATGTAAGGGGAGAGGATAGGGCAAGGAAGAGGAAGGAAAGAAGATCGCGCGGGGTGCGTGGCCCTTTTGGTAAGGTACTGCTCCACCATTCGCCTGGTGTTGATCGGAGAAACCACGGAAAACTACCGATCACAGCAGCCGGCCGCTATAATCCTCCTCCAGACAGCGACTGAATTCGACCTAGCTGAAAGCTAGTGTCGAAAATCCTGCCGCCGTGGGGAGTGGTAACCTAGGCCCTCCCGGTCAGAGGCGCTGCAGTGACACCAGTGGATGCCATGAGCTACCGCTCCCGGTGGGACTCCGTGTGGTGCCGCAGGTGGTGACGGAGCTGGGAGCCGCGTCGGACGGCGGGGGGCAGCGGGCGCCAGCGCTGGCCGCGTTGGCCGCCGCCCGCCGCGCTGCGCGCCTGCGCCTGCGCACAGGCCCCGCGCAGCTGCAGGTGGCGCTGCGCGCGCGCGTGGGCGACACCGCGGACGGCCTGCGCGAGGAGTGCGCGGGGCGCTGCTGGCGGCGGCGGGCGGCGGCGGCGGCGGGCGGCGCGCGGGCGCCGGGGGCGGAGGCGGGGCACCTGCTGCTGCTGCAGGACGAGGCGCACACCGCCCTCGCCAGCCATAGCCTCGCGGAACACCTCTGGTGAGGGATTTTATTTACTCCGCCTTCTCGGCTATTCGTTACATGGGTCATTCCATGTCAAATCACCCAAAATTCTCCGACCATCTTCCGATTGAGCAAAATCTTTGTGAATCGTTTTAAAACAGACGAAATGACACTGAAAATTGTCTTTCTGGTTTCAAATTTTTCTTCTATGAACTTGATTTTGAAAATTATGAAATTTCATGTTTTGCGTTAGTTTTAGAGGGTATTATCAGAAATAACTACTAAAACTTCTTTAAATTTGATTTTACTTCGCAACCTGCTTCGTATATCTTTTGTATACATCCCTTCTTGAAGGTTTAAAAAGATAAACGTAATTACAAGGGCATTGATAAGGTCATATTAAGGGCCAAGTAAAAATTGCCGATCTTTTTCAAAATTCATTTTCTCAAATTTTCCGTCTCAGATTTTCGTTGTTTTGTTGTCAAATTGCTGCAGGGACATTGCTCTTTATAGTAGTGAAAGAATCTTGATGATAAATTAGAATTTGATGATGTTATTAACAGTTAAAGTTACATTTTCATTTTTGCTATTAATGGGTTTAGAAGAACGATACGTATATTCGCTTATATTTGTAAATCTTACTTTTATTATTTAGTAAGTAGTACTTACTTTGTTTACAACTATACGTATACTCTGTTAACTATTTACAAAATTAATTTTCTTCTTTTATTTATTTTATCATTTTTCTTTCAAAATTCTTTAATTTTATCCCGATTTTTAATTACTAACGTGTTTAATTAAATAATTCAAATCATTTATCAAGTAGACTATTTTTACTTTTTACGGAGTAGAGAGAAAGTTATGTAATGAAGATATGAAAATGATACCAGCGTCATTTTTTAACGTCATTAATTCTATTACAGGAAAAAGTAGTGAAATCATATAGAGTCATTTTCGAAATTTTTTATAAATTGCAAGTTCAATCAGAAATCAGGCTAAAAATACTTTTTAAAAAATTGTTTATAACCTTTTTTAAGACTTAATGTTTTAGAATAGTTAACATGTAAGAAAGCAATTTTTATCGTCAATATTGTATTTTTGAAATGATAGTTGTTTGCAATTTTCGAAATACGGAGAGTTACGCAAGAGTGGGATCTGCACCTCCTTTTTTACCGTTCTTTTTCACCTACGAAGTAAAAATTTAAAGAAAAATATATAAAGTTTTTTGAGAAAATAGTTTAAAAATTGTCTTTACTTTACTCAAAATTACGCAAAAACCAGTCAGATTATTCAAAAATTATAAATAAACTTATTTCAAGGTCTGTTTTTGAAAAGAAGATTTCATGGAGAAAAAAATCTCCATCTTCAATGTTGAACTTGTAGGAAGACGCGGAAAATTTTTTGAACTTTTACCATTTTCAAAATTTCAGCATTTAAGTATTTAAATAATGTGTTAATGGTGTTAGTGTTGAGCATCTTTATACAAGTACAGGACAACGATCAGTTTGGTAGCAATCCAACAGACCGATGCTTTCATAAATGCCCAAACAATGCCCAATTTCTTCAAACAGTAAATAAGTAAAGAAATAAGTAAATAAAGAAGAAATTAAAGAAAGATGTTTATTCTTTATCTTCAATGCGTGATTCCAAAAAAAATGTACATTATGTTTCCAGGTATCCAGGCTCCAAATTCTTGTTAGTAACAACGGCAGCAAAACCGCTCGATCACATAGAAAGATACAAGAAACACATAGAAGTCATGTGGAAAGCATATGGCGTGTTCCGCGCCGCACTTGTAGCGTTGGCATGGAGCAATAGCGAAGATGCGGGACGGAATGAGTCTACAAGCCGGAGTATTGACACAAATCAACCTCAGCTGGTCCAGTTCGACCCAGGACTTTATCACTTCAGCGTAAGTCCCTTGGGCCCAGACTCCCACGTCGTCAACCGGACCTTCATCGCCGACTACAAGTGCAGACCGTTGCCCGTCATTAACACCATCCTTCCGTATGGCGACCCCAGCATGCCCCTGGGCTCCATCTCGCCATCTTTTGACTTCTGCAACTGCGAATCTAAAGACTTCATCCCGCCTAAGCTAACGAAAACCTCATCCACTCCTGCTACAACCACCAGTCAAAACGAAGGTGAGTTGTTAACTTAACTTTGGATTTCCTTTTCAAATTAATGCTAAGAATATATATTTTATACAGTTTTTCACACACGAGATAACCTGCAGCACAGAGTGTTCCTGTGGCATTACAAACCTTCTGAGTTGTAATAAAGGTGATTCAAAAAGAATATCCGTATTTAAAGAATGTATAATTTGGAGCATCGAAGTTATATAGTTATGAACAGGTTGCACACTTATTACGAATGTCTAAAGTTTATCTACCAATGTTCAATATGACCTCCACTGGCGACACGGGCAATTTCACAACGGTTACTCTTAATTCTCTCCAGACCCGTGCCAGCATGTCCTTCATCACTGGCGATCCGATCTTTCTGTTCATCCAGGTATTTTGGGAGTGGTGGTTCATAAACAAGATCTTTCATTCACCCCCACCAGAGAAAATCACAGGGAATTAAATCTAGTGACCGTGGTAGCCAACTGAAAAGAACACCAAAAACCTTCTGCTCCTGGTTCATTTTGTTTCCAACTGAACAAAAGGCATTTAAGAAGCTAAAAGTATTGCACATTCCATTAAGCGACAATGGATTGCAACTAGAGTTCAATTTCCACCAGGCACCGCAACACTGTTCTCCGATCATTTGTTTCGAATGCATACTTTTTTGAAATACGTATATTCTTTTTGAATCACCTGTGTATTATAGGCTCACTAGTAATACGCTGTAGTCCTGTCATTATGATTTGAAAGGTAAAAAATAGGAAAACTGACTCTAGAGCTATTAACACTCCGTCACTCGACCGTTGGATAGAGTCAAACAGGAGTTTCTTTTCTAATTGAAAAAGGAATGTTAGTCTTCCACGAATAAAAAACAATGCTTCTACTCCTCTATCGGTGTCTGAGAAGGGTAGCAATAAAATTTTTATCTCTGTTATGCACTATGTCGCCATACCCTGAAGTAAAATCGTTGTGTTTGACAGAATCCAACATGCGAGTACTAGGGTATACCACGGTGTTCTTGAATCCATGATCAAATTTATATTTTTCTGTAATATGAGAGCTTAATATTTCAAATGTTGTGTTATGCGTTTATATCGTTACTACGCAAAAACGTAAATTTAGAAGATGTAGAAAAGTAAATAATGTGGGTGTTGGTCGTAGTCCAACGCGCGAGTACTCGTGCTACGAATAGGCGTGCCAGTGACAGAAATATAACAGAAGCTTCAAATACGGTTTATAATTATTTATTGTTTTTCCCTTAGTACATTCAATTATATAAGCACAGATAAATAAGAAAAATGTATTAGAGATTTTAATAAAAAAAGAGAACTTCATATTCTGTGACGGAGTCCATCGTCGTGTCGTTTTGTTCGAGTACTCATGCTACGAATGGACGCGCGAGTGACGGAATGTTAAATAATGACTCGTGGAACGAAGCCCATCAAGGTTTTAAAGTACTCTTTGGATTGTTAGTCTTCTGTGGAAGCAAAGGCTGAGTGTCGTGCGCTGTAGAGACGACAAGTGCTTCCCAGCACGCGCCGATGACGCGCGCGTATTTCCCAGGCACGAAAGTCTTCATCTGCCTCCAAGGCCTCTGCCAAGGTTATGTTTTCATCATGAATCATTTGAACATTTAGAAGAAACTTTTTTTTCCTAGGGCTTGTATCCAGCCGACAGCCGGTTGCCCTTTACGTCCCGAAGGGACGCATACTCGACCATACACTAGACAAACACTTGCGGGCTCCTCTGATCTGGGGTCAGCAGAACGCGAGGCCCTCCGCGACAACACATACACATAAAGTCAAGGAACAAACAGCCATACCCAAGGCGGGACTCGAACCCGCGAGCCTTCGGACCGAAGCGCTGAGTCGGTACTCGCTCTTAGCCACCTCGGCCATCCAGGTCGGCTAGAAGAAACTTACCATGTCAAAAAGAGATTCTTATATTATCTATACTATATTTAAAAAACTAAGGTTTTCGCCTCGAAAGAAATTTGAGCTTTCTCCTCAACCGAATTTCGTGACATGTTTAAAATAAAATGTAGTGTGCCCTAGATGTGTTATCACTTGTTCTCATTATCTGATTTTATAGTATAAACACTATCTTAAAAATATGTTAAAAGTAATACAATAAAATTTTATTTGTTGTCGTTTAGTTCATTATGTCGTTTTCAAGACTAACAGTAATCCAATTTTAATTGGCCTGTGTAATTTTGTTTTGTGAGTTGAAATTGATGTATGGAGTGGAAAAATGTGTACTTGAGGTAAATGTGTTCTAATTTAAAAAAATGTGTGAATATGATATCTAGCACTCCTTAGTGATTGTAATTTGTACCAACGGGAAGCAGAAACATTGGCAGCAAAAACTCTTGACGGTCCCCTTCCAAAAGAAATCGGAAATACAGTTTTGTTCGCCGTAAACTCTCTTTTGTACACATTTGTCCTAACAGCGAAACAACTGGATCTCATAGGAATCTCAAGTACAGTATAAAGTTGCCTCTCACTCTGGAGTAAATGTATACTTCAGAATTAATGTGGAAATCATCTTGGATCTTAAGTACATGTGTACATTCAATATAATGTGACTTCATGATAATTGCTTTAATGTAATTTACATTAAAATAGTGTGGAAATCATCTTGGATCCTAATGCACATGTGTACATTAAATTTAATGCGCGTTCCTGGTAATTACTTTAATGTAATTTACACGAAGGAAATGTGGAAATCCAATTAGATCCTAATTACATGTGTACATTAAATTCAATGCGCGTTCCTGATAATTACTTTAATGTAATTTACATTAAAGCAACGTGTAAATTTCCGCCAGTGTGCATGAAATGCGCGTGTGCCCCTCGGCAGCCGGTCCGCCGCGGTGGGCGTCGTCGCCGTCGGGGCTGGCGCCGGGCGCCGCGCAGCAGCCGCGGGAGTTCACGCGCGAGCGGAAGCTGCTGCACGAGCTGGCGCGGCGCCTGCGCTTCGCCGCGCGCGTGCTGGCGCCTGCACACGGCTCCAGCGAGGAGGTGCGCCAGAACATCCGCAAATGGCCCAAAGGTTTTCGGCGTCTATGAAAAACATCGACAAAATACATCCAGGCTTAAAATATCCATCCCAGGATATATAGGTGAATAAGACGGTGAAAAGTGCCCCCGAACCAAATCGATAATCGTGGTGCTCATTTGAAAGAGAATACGTAATGACGTAGATTTACAAAAAAATCAGCGTCCTAGGGCAATCTGTTGCAGAGATAGAAGAAATGTGTTTTTCATGTTTTATTTTCCCCAGCTTCTAGTGCGTGTATCAGACTTAAAAAAATGCAGAGACGGGAAAAAATAATTAAACTTGAAAGTATTTTTGTCCAGCAATTTTGACGCAATATTCTTATAGAAATAAATAAATAATTTTTTAAAATTAATTTTCGACGTGATAACGTTGGAGTACTGTCTCATTCCCCCCCCCCCACTTGATTGAGTCTTATAACATTCTATAATATATATTTTTTTCAGATTCGTCCTGACGGCGGCAGGATTTTCGACACTAGCTTTTCAGCTAAGTCGAATTCAGCTGCTGTCTGGAGGAGAATTCTAGCGGCCGGCTGCTCTGATCGGTAGTTTTCCGTGGTTTCTCCGATCAACCCCAGGCGAATGCCGGAGCAGTACCCTAACTAACGGGCCACGGACCGCGCGCGATCTGTCCTTCCTCTTCCTTGTCCTATCCTCTCCCCTTACACACACACTTACACTAACATGCACTACACTACCACATATTCCGGAAGACCGGTCGGGAGCCTAGAGCTTGTCCCGACTGGGGCGGTGCCCCGTTGATGGGAGAGTCCTGGTTAGGGGGAAATCCCGCTAGCCGACGGTAGGTCGGCGCCGGATCTCGCCATCCAGCGGGGGAAGATCACCGCCACCTCCCGGGGGAGAAACATGCACTACACTAACGGGACTAATGACCGAAGTAGTTGACGCGCCCGGAAACACGAGAAAATCAATCAATCAATCAATCATTCAGATTCGTAAACAATGTGGACAATAGTAAAAAAATTAAAACAAATTTTTTTAGTTAAAAATTTGAAGTTTAACTATTTTTTCCCGTCTCTGCAATTTTCAGCCTAATACATGCAATAGAAGCCGAGAAAAAGAAAAGATGTAAAAAACATTTCTCGTATTTCTAGAACAGATTGCCCTGGGACACTGATTGTTTGTGAATCTACTGCATTTTTTATTCTCTCTCATATGAGCACCGCGATTATTGATTTGGTTTGGGAGTACGTTTCACCGCCTTATTCCACATTTCGAAGTAAAATGTCTTAGTTCTAATTTGATACATAACACTTCAATATTAGTTTAAAGTATATTCTGCCTTAATTTGACTCTCGTCTTAATTTTCTAATCAATCTATATGTCAAGGTTCTGAATGTTTCCAGAATGTTGTATGTTGTTAAGGTTCAAAATGCAGTTCAATGATATTATCACGTAAAGAAGCAAATAGCAAACGGTTTTACGCCACCTGGTGATCGATAAGAGTTGTCAATTATTGCGAGCAATCCACAACAAAATTAGACACTGGAAATTTTATTTATATCATTATAAAATGGTTTTTGAAAACATCAATATTTCTGAACAAATATATCGACCTTAAGAAAACATCGAAAGTAAAACATCGATATTAGATGATGTCGTAGGCTTCCGCGGCCAGCCATGATCTGGGCTGTCTGGGTGACGCCGCGTCGAATGCTGAGGTGCCGACCTATATATATATATATATATATATATATATATATATATATATATATATATATATATATATATAGGTATATATATATATATATATATATATATATATATATATATATATATATTGGTCTTCGGGGCTGAAGTGCGACAACCTGGCCCATCTAGAATATAAAAAAACCGAACACCCATCATTCTGGCGCACTACAGCTCTGAAGAAGAACAAGATATTTTGGTCGAAACGTCGGCACCTCAGCCTTCGACACGGAGTCACCCGGAGAGCCAAGATCAAAACATCGATGTTTTAATATCAATGTTTTTGCTCTAAAATATCATTGTTTTAACATTAGAACGCCCGGACCTTGTATTCACCGAGAATATTTGCGCGCCGTCATTGTGACGGCTCATGAATTTAATGGGTTATTTCTGGATTTGGGGAATTTTCACATAGACTTCAAATCATAAATACATTTAAAGTCAAGTGATCAGAATGATCTACAGTTAATTTTAATAACGACAACATTATTTGAATGAGTGGTAGCCGTCAAAATGACGGCACCGGTCGCTCTAGTATCGATGCCCTTTCCGCCATCCATAAGTTGTAGCCGTCAAAATGACGGCGCCGGTCGTTCTAGTGTCGGTGACCTTTCCGCCATCCATACGTTGTGACCGTCAAAATGACGGCGTCGGTCGTTCTAGTGTGGACCATCCGCAGGTGCGGCTGCTGCGCGGGCGCGAGGCGCAGCTGGCGGCGCGGCCGCGTCTGATGGCGCCGCTGGGCGAGGCGGGCGAGGAGGCGCCCGAGTGGGTGCTGCCGGCGCTGGACCAGGGCCCGCTGTGCGTGCTGGCCAAGCGCCACGCGCCCGCGCCGCGCTGGACCGCGCTGCCGCTTGCGCTCCCGCCCGCCGTATGGAGCGCTGCGGTCGCCGCCGCCGTCGCCGCCTCGGCCGCGTGGAGGATCGTCGTGAGGTGCATACTCGCGAGAGCGCACGCAGGGAATCTCACAAGCACGAAACGCTGTGAAGGATAGTCTAGAGTAATGTTATTATTTTATAGGGAACGTTCCAAGCCGGAAACACTGTGAAGAGTATTTCAGAGAAATGTTACTATTTTCTAAGGAACGTTCCAAGCCGGAAACGCCGTGATGGGTATTCCAGAGTTATGTTACTATTTTTTAGGGAACGTCACAAGCCGGAAGCGCTGTAACTATTTTCTAGGTAACTATACACTCAGGAAACGCTGTGAAGGGAATATCAGAATAATGTAACTATTTTGTACGGAATGTTACTCACAGGAAACGCTGTAAAGAAGATTTCAAAGTAATGTAACTTTTTTCTAGGAAACTTTACAAGCTGGAAACGCCGTGAAGGGTATTCCAGAGTAATGTTACGTTTTTTAAGGCATATAAGGAGTAACAAGAAGATCACCCCGCGGGGTGGGGCGGGGGTGGGGCGGGGGCGTGGCGTGGCGTGGCGTGGCGTGGCGTGGCGTGGCGTGGCGGGGCGGGGCGGGGCGTGGCGTGGCGTGGCGGGGCGTGGCGGGGCGGGGCGGGGCGGGGCGGAGCGGGGCGGGGCGGGGCGGGGCGGGGCGGGGCGGGGCGGAACCTAGCAGCTGAAAGCGAGTGTGTCCAGAGGTGTATGTCGTGCGCAGGCGTGGCAGAGCGGAGACTAGCGTGTTCCCTGTGTCTAGAGGGGTGTGGCGTGCGCAGACGAGGCGGGGCGGAGCCTAGCAGCTGAAAGCGAGTGTGTCCAGAGGTGTGTGGCGTGCGC
Organism: Teleogryllus occipitalis; assembly: GCA_011170035.1. Classification (NCBI taxonomy): domain Eukaryota; kingdom Metazoa; phylum Arthropoda; class Insecta; order Orthoptera; family Gryllidae; genus Teleogryllus; species Teleogryllus occipitalis. Next base: position 36,812 of record BLKR01001892.1, on the reverse strand, counting down.
AGGCGTGGCGGGGCGGAGCCGGCGTGGCAGCTGGCGGGGGCGGCGGCGGGCGCGGGCGCGCTGCGGCGCGCGGGGGCGGCGCGGCCGCTGGCCGGGGGCTGCCTGCTGGGCGGGCTGGTGCTGGTGGCGCTGCTGCAGGCGGGCTTGGTGGACCGCCTGGCGTCGCGCTCGCCGTCGCCGCTGCCGCAGGCGCTGGCGCAGCTGCCCCCGCACCTCCCGCTGCTCACCCTGGCGGAGACCTTCCGCGACCAGCTGCGCGGCTGGGACGACCGCCCCGACCTCGACGCGCTCTACAACCGCACGCAGGTCTCGCTTTTGCAACATTGCGTTAACACTAGAACACCCGGTCTTCACATTCACCGAGAAAGCCGTCATTTTGACGGCTTATACATTTAATGTAATTTTTATGAATTTGGGGGACATTTATACACACCAACACACAATACGTACTTCAGTTATCATTATATTAATTTATTCCAGTAATTAGAAGAACGTTTGCAATTGACATCAAAACAATTACGAAAATTCTGGCTGCTCAATCGTGGGTTGCCTTTCGTCCTAGACAGTCTCCATAGCGTAGCTGGCGGACACTCTCCATAGCGTTTCATTTCATCACCGGCTTCTAACATCGACACTTTAGATACGATGAACGCCAATGCTTTTTGAGAATGAGAGCGTTCATGGTTTCTCGGAAGATTGATGAGATGATGTAAACAAAACAAGTCGACACACGGAGCTCACCGTTTAGCAACTATTGCAGTCAATTTGACGGCTGTCAAATGACTTGCTTTAAAATAAATCGATGAATATAACAATTTTGAGTGGATTAATATTTTCGAAATTTTTATTTGTACTTTATATGAATATGTGAATACGTAAGTAGGTGAATACGTAAGAAGGTCAATATGTAAATATGTGAATACGTAAATAGGTGAATACGTAAATACGGCATTACGTAAATATGTGAACAATTAATAGGTGAATACGTAAATATGTGAATACGTAAATATGTCAATACGTAAATATGTGAACACATAAATAGGTGACCATGTAAATAGATGAACATGTACATAAGTGAATGTGAGCCTAAGCAGCAGCTGAAGGCGGGGGTGGGGGCGTGGCCGCAGGCGGAGGGCGCGTCTTCGGAGTCGGCGCTGCTGGCGCGTGTGCTGGCGGGCCGCGGCGCGGGGCTGCTGATGGCGTGCGCGGGCGCGCGCGTGATGCTGCGCATGGCCGGCCGCGAGGGCGCGCGTGCGCTGCGCGTGCTGCGCGTGCCGGGCGCCCCGCCCCGCGCGCTCCTCGCCCCGCGCGGCTCGCCGCTGCTGCGCCCGGCCGCCGTGCTGGTGGCGCGCCTGCTGCAGGCCGGCGTGGCCGACAAGTGGTTCCATGATCACCTGCGCAACGTCACCAGCAACCCGCCGCTGCCCTCCGCCGACGACCCCACCAAGGTGAGTGTAACCAGGGCTCGGACCGGGAGAGATGGCTCAGGGCATCAACTGATACCACATTCCGAACGCGCCAACTATTGAGGTCATTAGTCCCGTAAGTGTAGCGCATATTTTTTCCTCGGGAGGTGGCGGTGATCTTCCCCCGCTGGATAGCGAGCGCTGGCGCCGGCCTAAAGTCGGCTAGCAGGATTTCCCACGACTAGGTATCTCCCACCAGCGGGGCACCGCCCCAGCCGGAACAAACTCTAAGCTCCCAGCCGGTCCGTCGGCATATGTGGTAGTGTAGTGCATGTTAGTGCTAGTGTGTGTAAGGGGTAAGGATAGGACAGATCGCGCGCGGTCCGAGGCCCGTTTGGGAGGATAATACTCCGGCATTCGCCTGGTGTTGATCGAAGAAACCACGGAAAGCTACCAATCAGAGTAGCCGACCGTTAGAATTCTCCAGACAGCGACTGAATTCGACCTAGCTGAGGAGCTACTGTCGAAAATCTTGCCACTGTCGGGACTCGAACGTACGACCTCCCGATCATACGCACTGCAGGGACATCAGTTGACGCACTGAGCCACCTCCCCCGGTAAAACTCGTTTGAAAGGTCACCCAGTGTAAGCGTGTTGTGCAGGTGAACAAGGAGGAGTTGGGCGTGGCGGGGATCGTCCTGCTGATAGGCCTGGCGGTCGCGGGGGCTGTCTTCTTGTCGGAGTTGGCCGTGCGGTGCCTCCACGTCTCGGCGCCGCCAACGACCTCTCCGGAGCCTGCCCTACCTCCCGCGCCGACCTCACCGGGGCCTGCCCCACCTCCCGCGCAGGCCTCACCGGAGTCTGCCCCACCGGCCAGCGGCGCCAAGAAGACGGATTGACTCATGATGGAACGGCAGGAGTGATCCCGCATCGTATGCGGCTTAAGACAATGTGCTTCAGGTATCAGTTGGTGCAGGGGGGGGCCTTGCGCATGGTATCCGACTTCCGGCAATCAGTTGCAGACACCAGTTTGCGTCACAATATTAGTGGGAATTTTAAATGCAGCCAGATACCTACATTATCATATCGTTACAAGACATTGAAACAGATTTATGAAGATTTTCTTTTAAGTATTGCATCTTGTTCACCTTCATCGCGTTATTTTTGGCTGGTTATCGTTGAAAATTGTCATTTTGAACCACTTTCAAAATGTTTCTCATCACTATTCGCTTTCCTTGCGCATGGCGGCCAGGGTCTGAGGACTGGCTTTTCAAACGAAGTACTTATGCTCTGGTCACGTGGGTGGTGACGCAACATGGTGGTGCGCAGAAGGAGCAAAAATCGGTGCGCCGGAGGAACTCCCCCACCATGAGTTGGCGGCACAATATTAGCGGGAATTATAAATGTAGTCTACACCAAAATTATCTCCTTGCAAGTCATTGAAACAGATACAGGAAGCATTAAAATATTGCATTTTTTATTTCAATTACAGCTTCACCGTATTTGAAAATTGGCACTTTATACTACTTTCAAATTGTTTTTCAACACTTTTCGCTCTCCAAGCGACATGGCGACCAGCGTCTGGACTGGCTTTTCAAAGGAAGTGCCCATGCTGTGGTCACGTGGTTCGTGACGCAAACTGGTGATGCGCAGAACGAGCAAAAATCGGTGCGCCGAGGGGGGCCCATCCATTCGTTCCATCATGAATTGACTGAAAGTGGAAAGTAGACCTTCCAGACCAGTATTGTTGCGTTGACGAATTTCTAGCAAAAATTGAAATGGAAACTTTCAAGTAGGGATGCGCCGTTAACAGCTAAACTCTTATTTCTTAGCCGTTAACGTTTCGTAACTGTTACGCAAAATAACAGTCATTTCGTTTATCCTGTTATTGGCTGTTATCGGTTGAAATGCTCTATGTTAGGTTGCTGGTCATGGACCGGTTATTTTTCAACTGTTATGAATAACAGCAATTACGAGTCAACTATGATTGTGATAACAGTTATTGAAGAAAAGCTGATAAGCCCATCTCTTCTTTCAAGTGAAACATTGCATTTTACCTTTTGCTTCGTGATTTAATTGAAAACTCTTTTTATTATGGAGACAGGAAACGCTTATTTTTTAAATGTTAATTATTGTGTCCTTTGTAAATAAAAGCAATTAAATCGAAATTGTATTGCTTACTATATGCCCAATCAATTAGTTATGCAAGCATTATGTGATAATATTCCTACTTGTAATTTTCGGCTGAGAAGTCTCAGTCATAGCAACTCATATGTTCTTTGTAAATATTATTTTTGGACAAACATACTTCAAAATATAGTTAGCTTAATATATAATTATTTTAATTTAAATGCGTTTCCTTTCACAGAAAAATAAACACTACCTCTTTTTATTAAGCAACTGCTTTTTTTTCTCTGCAGAAGCCATTCTACATCAAAATAAATCTACTCTATCACAAGTGTTTTTTCAATAATTCAGAGTACATACAGATGAAAATTAAAAAAATCTACGTTTTATATACTTTCTTTTTTATATTAAAGACAAGATATAAATATATTGAAACAAACTAATTTGATTTTTAAATTAAATATCTCCTCTGCCCTTCTAATATAATTAAATATTAATTAAACGTAACCCGTTCCAAATTTCCTTGGCAGTTCATTTTGAAAATGCAAAGTCGTCTAAAGAAATTTCAAAGTCTATTTAGAATGATTCACTAGACGCAATTTTTAAAGCTTCCCGAAATGCATCACGGATGGAATAAATACTGAAGAATCGTCAAGCTGACGAGATGACCGAAACATAGTCCGATCCTTTGGAGATCCCAAATTGAATACTTGAGTAATTGTACCATTTTGTTGGTGACACCACCCTTAACTACAGGCACGCGGTCAGAGACACTTCGCCAAAAAAGAAATTAACTCTTTTCGAAAACCAAACAATTAAATATTGTAAAAAGGACTACTATTATAAAAGTTATTTATTGATTAAATGCAATAGAAAACTATTTTATTACGTTTTTTTTTGCATGACAAAATAGCTCAAATTTAAACAATTGAAGGTTCAATTTTGTTACAACACATAATCTTACTCTTCTTTCAATTCTAACTATGCTATTGACTTAAAACACAAATATTATTTTTTACATATTTAAATAGACAACAAACGTTGAGATATAAAACGAACTGAAAACAAAAAATGTTTGTATAAAATGTGAGTGTCTAACATAGGGCTAATTGAGGCCACAAACAAAGGCATGCGGTCTACGAGACCGCTTCAAAAGGGTCACGTGTCACGAACCTCTCCATTTGAATCGCAATAGGAAACTGATAGTCGTGACTGTTAAGGAACAATGAGAAATAGAGGTAGCGCGTACGATAGTATCACTGCACAGCAGAAAATGATTGAAATTTAACCTTGAAAATTCATTGCGGTCTCGCAGATCTTATGCCTGTAGATACGGATTAACATCTTACATCACGGGCAGTTCTCGGTTTCGCCTCCGCCGCTTCGCCGCTTCCGGTTCCGCATCCGCCGCCACCGCCACCGCCACCGCCACCGCCTCCGCCACCGTCGCATTCACCGCTTCCTATGGACGCTTCCTAGTAGACTGCAGTACTGGCAGTGTGCAAGCAACTCTGACAGTTCAATGCGCTTTTGCCGCACATTACTACGCTCATAGCACCACCCACATCACAGATAAATGAAATCTCAAAACATGAACCCTTACAGACAGGCTATGACACGACATGATATCGTATCCGTAACTTTCGTCAAAGCCGAATCTTATCGCCTCCACGTCTTCTTGTGAGTCAGATGAGCGGCAACGCTGAACCCTAGCCGTGAGAAAGTAAACAAATCCTCGCTAGCTGATTGCTTCAGAGCAGGTCACATGACGTATCAGAGAACGTGACGAGAGAAGTGTCGAAGTCCCTTGTACGCTGCCGGTACTGTAGTAGCCTCAGCCCCAGCTGCTGTCGCTTCGCCTGTGTTTCATTTCTTTGAAGTCATCGTTCTATATTTACGCGGGGAAGTAATGTCAAGTGAACGCGCGAATATTATTATCATGCTGGCTCCTGTTTGGGAAACATTACTCGAGGTTGCGCTTTTTATTGGACAGGTCTGTACACAGGATTTATTCTCACCCTGGTACATTTTAGCATGTCCCTTCAATATTAGGAACGAAGCCTATAATCTTCGGGGTAACATCACAGGTAGGGCTATGTGTATTTACAGTAATGGCTACTTTTAAAAATCGACCAATTTTTTCCAGTGATGTTTGGAATTATGATAAAATTCTAAAACCATAGAACTCACTTTATATCCTCACTTATAGGTGTCCATATAATGACACACCTGAAACTCATCAGACTTAACCCCCCCACACACAGAAAAAAATCAATATTTGATTTTTTTCTCAAAATCAGTTTCAACCTTTCTTCTTCAAATTTTAACATTTACGTAGGTCTCATTTGCGTTGAATTCTCTGAAATTACGAAAATTGCAAAAGTTAGAGATAAGGCCAGAAAATATAAGTTTTATTTTTGGTATAAATACCAACACTTATTTTTAAATCTACAAGATATTTTTTTAAATGTAATTAGAAATATTGACAAACGATGTTTTTGCATTATATTCTTCATTTCGTTCCCATATTATTGGAAAATTGTGTTGTGCTATTAGAAGTCTATTTTCTTTCAAACAGTTTCAAACTAATGTTTTCCTTTCACGATTTGATACTCTCACTCTAGATGAAGTTATGTTATATCCTTGACTTCCTCCACTATTTCACTTATTTTATGAATACGATTTTAATTAAACATTGAAATTTAAATAATGTTTGGTTTTCAATTTAATCTGGGATAATAGGGCATCTGTCTTTATTTTCATACTTATGTAGGAATTATTTTTCGTCTTGGCTCATTCGATGATAAATTTAGCTTAGCACTTAGAATCGTTCTCACTCTGCCTGACGTAACCCGTTTGGCGTTTGCATCACATCTGATGTAACGTTAAATCCGGCGTAGCGACTCCTGCAAACGTGATGCCAAATTAATATTAACTGGAAGAGCAAGAAGATAAAGGAGAGAAAAGATAAGAAGAGAAGAAAATGGCAGAAAATTAAAAACAATATGATCTAGGAAACGAAAAAATGCGAAGGAGAAGACAGGGCGAAAGAAAGACAAGGCGAGAATAACGATTAAGAGAAACCGAGGAAAGAGAAGAATGATAAAAAAATTGTAGACTTGTAAAATTGTAGAATTGTAGACTGTAGATGCACAATACTGTATGCTTCGAATCCACATTCAATTAATGCATTTTGTACTTTTTTATTTTACACTTAAGAAGCTCCGAGGCCTTGACAGCTAGTGATATTTTATTGCTTTTTAGTTTATTTTCTATTTTTGATGATAAGAACATAGTTCAATTTTCATTTAACTCTACATTGTATGTTTATTGACATTACCTAAATTAAAATTAAATTACTATTTTCATTGCAGTTGAGGAAACCGAATGGTCTCCTCTGGAAACTGAATGGTCAATTAGAGTCCATTTTGAAAAATTTCCCTAGAAATATGAGGAAAGGATACAACTAGTGATACATTTGTTTCTATTGTTGAAGTGAAGGAAAGTGTTTTGGACAGTTATGTACTTGTCAAAAATATAGTTATTTAGTAGGATCCGCATTTTAATAACTTAAAAATCAGCAAAATCTTGAAGATGTTCGAAGTTGTTTGAATTGAGTGGGGAGCGAGCAGGAACGTCATGACGTCACGATTCCTGAACCACCAGGTAAACGTTAATCGTGACGTGGAATCTTTTGTGAACGGGTCCCGCGTCTGCTCACTGAGTAGTTTCGGCAGCAGAACGTTTTGTGTCGGCGTGGTGTATACATCTCACAGTGTGCTTTGAAGAAGTGGTTCGCTCGAGCTTGTACAAGACGGTTCCTAGTGCTGTTTTCTGAGCGAGCCACGACGCTCCGAGTTGTCCGCCAGAGCTCCAAGCAGCTTGACATATTGCACTGTCAGCTGCCTCTAAAAGTTTCATAGGTAGTTTTATTCCAACGAAGTTCAGCACAATTCTGTCAAAGGGCAACCCGTTTGAGTCGGACGCAACTGCAGCCATTTCATACAGCAGCTGTGAAGTCGCATCATGTTTTTACGGAGGCCAGCGCTTCGGCTACCGCTCATGCTCACTTCATCATTACGGTAAGATAACCCTTTTGATAAACAACAGAGTAGTAGGTAAAGGATGCCCCTTTAGCCGGCAACAACACAAACTTGATTTTGATGTGTATCCTGAATGTTTTTAGCAACAGTAAAGGAGTTTTTGTACTTGTGGTATTCATCTTTGTATCATCTGTATATTTTCAGTGTTTAGAATATCAAATATGTTGCCTATTCATAACTTGATAAGTAACAAGGAAGGTGCAATTCTAAATAGTTTTGCGGGTAATGTGCATCATTGGTGTATACATTGTTGGGATTTATAACGTTCATGTTAAAAGCCTTTAAATATTTTGTTTGTTGCATTCGAAGGGTTATAGGTAAAATAAATGCCAGTGTTTATTGGAGAAAGGACTTACTTTCATTGAACTAATTTAATACCGCTACATTACAGAAACCTGCGATTGAGCAGTTTTTTAAACTGAGGTGGGAATAATTCCTTTTACGTCTACCTCTAGGAATGGGGTCATGGGATACCGTCACAGAATTAAACAATGTACATCACAAAACGTATGTAAATATGGTCTTAAAAAGTGTGTGGCATAAGAGAAGTGCAATCTGTAGGCGTTTTCTTGAGTTTTGAAATGCTTAGCCGTGCTCCTATCCCATACTAGCTGAAGTACTATACTCCGTAGTACGGACATTTATTCACAATCATCTACCGGTATTAGTCAGGGAAAGGAATGAAGGGGTGTATGGCGTCTCCCACCCTCCCTGCCCACACGCACCTGGACAATTGCCGCCCTGCTCCTACCTCGTTTGATACGATCATCGATGCTATGGGCAGCAATAACTACAGCCTAGCGTACCCGTGCGAGAACTCTCGCATGTTAAACACAGTTCTCTTCTCTATTTTTCTATTACCATATTAATCCTGTAATATGTCTTTTTCTGGACTACCGGATATATCTTCCGTCACTTGTCCTATATGCCTCCTTGTAATCGATAATAAAATACACTCTAGTCAATATACACTTTCTTATTTAACGTTATTACCGAGCAGAGAGGTGCACCCGTGTAATTCAACCGCATTCTAATTTTTGGACATACAATGGACTGGGAGAATCCCACCACACTCGACCAAGAAACTAATTGGCATAACAAGTTAATTTCAGAGATGCTCTTTATTAAAAAACAAAAATCCATCCTTAATGACCATAAAGATTCCTCTAATCTCAACTATATTTATGACAAATTAATTAACACATAATAGGTGATTTTGCCCTCTCTATTCACTGTTCATTTTAACCCCCTTTTAAATGTTTTAACACATTGGTGTTCAATTAATTTCTTTGTTTATCACAATTTCTCTCTTCTTTCCGACAATTAGGTTTACATACAGAGTTAGCCCATGGTTTCCTTGGTTTTTTACTCACTCCATAATTTCAATTTGCTTCTTGTTTATTTCGGAGATCCCCCTCCACTTTATCTTCTGGTGCATTAAGACCTTTGCTGTTTTACTTTACCGAAGTTGGCACCTCCTACATACACAGTGCCTTGATTTGTTCGTAACGGACACCATTTTCCGATACCTAAAACTATTGATATTAATTGGAAGACGACCTTACACGTCAAATCGATTGCATTTCTCAATACCTATCTAACATGGTCCTTTAGACCACTATAGTTTATGATCATAAGTTCCTGGTCTTAAACTTTACCTTTATATCCAGATGTAACATAACCTCAGAAATTTACAGGTACTAAGTCCATGTCTCACTGTTTTTGTTTTATACTATTAATATTAATGTAATATGTAATGATTGTAACTGATTGGTTGATGTTGACCTTTCAGACACTGAAGAGGACTTTACAATTTAGGTCGAAACGTCTGCTACAAATATATAGTTAAATTGACTGGAATCAGTTTTTTTGTAATAATAATAATAATAATCATTAAAATCGGTTTACAAACCTCTCAAGATCACCTCCGAACAAAATCGAAAACATAATTGAATTCGGGAACGGGAAGAATAGTCAACATTTATCTTGGCCCGTGAACGCGACGCCTCGCGATCAATGAAAGTGCAGCAAATGGAGGGGAAGCTTTCCAGCTGATCGAGCGCGCGACAGGCAACAATGGTCTGAAGCGGAATTGAGAGCGTAGGGCGATATTGAGGTTAGAGCGTGGATTTGCGAGGTTAGGGTTTGAGGCGGATTTTGTTACTCATTGTGGAGTTGTTTAAGTTATTTTTAATAATTATGCTATAATTGTTTTCCTATTCATATTAATACTTAGAATTAAAATTTCTCACATTTTTTAAAAAATGTTTCGTTAAAGTACATTGGAGCTGTTTGTTTATTGGCAAAATTTTAGTTTCTCGTAGTTCTATTTTCCATAAGTTCGTAGTAGTTTTGGCATTCTTTATACTTATAGTTATATTTTACTAATTAATATTCTTTCGTTAAAGAATGTTTTATTCATAGAAGCTCACGTAGACACATCAGACAGATGGCAATACAAAAAGAAACACAGTGGCATAGCTAAATGTGCTTTGGTTTCGGCAAAAGTTTCTTAAAGTCCTCGTTTAAGTCGCTGCTAGTTCATAACGTTATTCCTCTTCCCGTTAGCGTTTATCGTGAAGCGCACGTACCTCGCGTTTCCGTTCCCGTCCTCGCCTTCCCGTTCGTGGGCTATTGTGGAGCGGCCTGTAGCCGGTAAATATGATAAAAGAATGGCAGTTATTTTGAAATCACAGACAGAGAGACAGTCCAACTTTATTTGCCCAGACTTGAATCAGAAGCACAAGGAGCTGTGTGGTGGGTTTGTGGGCGTGGTTAAACAACTATTCCGCTACCAGTCGCGGTGGACGGTGGCTCGCAGCAGTATCTTCGTGGGAAGTGGCCCAAAGCTGGTAAACACGATAAAAGAAAGGCAGTTACTTTGAGATCACAGACAGGCAATCCCACTTTATTTGCACAGATACGAGTCAGAGGTGCAAGGAGCTCTCGAGCGTGTGGGGTTGGCGGGCGTGGGGGCGTGGTTAAAGCACTGTTCTGCTACCAGTCGCAGTGGACGGTGGCTCGCAGCAGTATCTTCGTGGGAAGGGGCCCAAAGCCGGTAAACACGATAAAAGAAAGGCAGTTACTTTGAGATCACAAACAGGCAATCCCACTTTATTTGCACAGATACGAGTCAGAGGTGCAAGGAGCTCTCGAGCGTGTGGGGTTGGCGGGCGTGGGGGCGTGGTTAAAGCACTGTTCTGCTACCAGTCGCAGTGGACGGTGGCTCGCAGCAGTATCTTCGTGGGAAGGGGCCCAAAGCCGGTAAACACGATAAAAGAAAGGCAGTTACTTTGAGATCACAGACAGGCAATCCCACTTTATTTGCACAGATACGAGTCAGAGGTGCAAGGAGCTCTCGAGCGTGTGGGGTTGGCGGGCGTGGGGGCGTGGTTAAAGCACTGTTCTGCTACCAGTCGCAGTGGACGGTGGCTCGCAGCAGTATCTTCGTGGGAAGGGGCCCAAAGCCGGTAAACACGATAAAAGAAAGGCAGTTACTTTGAGATCACAGACAGGCAATCCCACTTTATTTGCACAGATACGAGTCAGAGGTGCAAGGAGCTCTCGAGCGTGTGGGGTTGGCGGGCGTGGGGGCGTGGTTAAAGCACTGTTCTGCTACCAGTCGCAGTGGACGGTGGCTCGCAGCAGTATCTTCGTGGGAAGTGGCCCAAAGCTGGTAAACACGATAAAAGAAAGGCAGTTATTTTGAAATCACAGACAGACAGTCCCACTTTATTTGCGCAGATATGAGTCAGAGGTGCAAGGAGCTCTCGAGCGTGTGGGGTTGGCGGGCGTGGGGGCGTGGTTAAAGCACTGTTCTGCTACCAGTCGCAGTGGACGGTGGCTCGCAGCAGTATCTTCGTGGGAAGTGGCCCAAAGCTGGTAAACACGATAAAAGAAAGGCAGTTATTTTGAAATCACAGACAGACAGTCCCACTTTATTTGCGCAGATATGAGTCAGAGGTGCAAGGAGCTCTCGAGCGTGTGGGGTTGGCGGGCGTGGGAGCGTGGTCCGAGCGCGCGCCGCAGCTGCGCCGCCGCCGCCGCCACCGCCGCCGCCGTCTCGGGCCGCGGCCAGCGCACCACCAGCCGCGTGTCCAGCAGGAAGCGCAGCAGGCGCGGCAGCTGCCGCCGCTCCAGCGGCTCCAGCTCCAGCAGCACCAGGCACGCGCGGTCCTCGCTCAGCAGCTTGTGCTGCGCCAGCTCCAGCTCCCACTGGCACCACTGAACACCAGCCTTGCGTTACGATTCAGCGGGCTGGTTTCAAAACGCGACTTTTTCACCGTTGGTTGGAAATGAGATTTTGGTTTCAGTAGAGGTCCGTTGCAGTTATGCGACGTTCTGTAAAACGACTTATACCAAAATGCGTCTTTTATTCACTCTACAGGATTTCATAATAACATGTTAATATCAGAACGTGATCTTTCCATAATTCATTATGTTGCAAAGTGCGATTTAGATCGAACGAAAAAAAATTATGGAAAGATCGAGTTTTGATATTACCACGTAATTATGAAGCCCTTTAGAGTAAACAAAAAACGCGTTTTGTCACAATTCGTTATACATATAGAACGACGCATAACTGCAACGGACCCAATTAAAACCAATATCTCATTTTTCACCATAGGTGGCATAGTCGCGTTTTGAAACTAGACCCCTTAATTGGTTCTGTTACAAGCTACGACACTAAGACGTTTGAGCACGCCGTAGCGGACAGCACTATCTTTCTTCTGCGCGTGTGCTGATGTACGAAAGAGATGCGAAACTTGAACTGCTCACGCGCAGAAGATCGATATTGCTTTATCGTTCGAGGGTGCACATATTCGTTAATAACAATTTGACTTTCTCACTACGAAGTAGAGAGATAGTTATATATTGCTTCGTAACAACGACAAATTTTTGGCAGAAAAACTTATGAAAGAGCCTTGGCAACAAAATAGTGGATAAATCCAGTTGTAAATTTAGAAAAAAATTCTCTAACACATGGTGTAGCCAGAATCCATGTTTTGTGGGCGTTTCATACCGAATGTCGACTAAAACTTTCCGTCCATCTGTCCATCTGCGAGCTAGCGGCTAAACCGTTCAGCCGATTTCCTCCAAAATTGATATTTCCTCATTCATCTGGCTGATATCGCGGCTCCTTGAATTTGAAACCGATATTTTTATTTTCGGGGAACTTAACATGAAGCCCATGAGACATTTTATAAATATTCAAAAAAAACTCCATTAATTTTTATTAAACTTGGTTGTTGAATAGTGTGAAGGATGTTTGCGAGAATTTCTCATGTTCGTTGAAAACTGATTTTTCGAAAATTGCAAAAGGAAGTTTTAGTTTAACCCACTAGCAATTATATAAACAAGGGAATGCTCTGTACATTTTATTATTATTATTATTATTATTATTATTATTATTATTATTACTGTTTGAAACACTAGGGTTTCAGGTTATCCTTTGTGTTTATTCCCTTCTTTGGTTTTAATAAAAAATCAAAATCACATTTTCCTTCTCTCTCGAAGACATGTAATTGCTACCCAACTTACAGAAACACATGATAATAGCAAATAAAAGCTTAGGATTGGGAGTAAATAAGATACTTAAACTACGATACTCTCAAAACCTAACATTATAAACGCTGTAGACAACTCTGAAGCGAAAAAATGCTTTATAAGGTATATTTAGAATCTAATTTCACAATAAATGTTGCTCAATGTCACAAAATAAGATATTGCGCGACTGTAGACTTCTGATAAGAAGAGAGCGGAAGGACGCATTTCGTAGGCCTACCAGGTGTCAGACGTTCGGTTTACATATCGGTCATTACCCATTTCTCAATACCTTGGCTGTCGAGAAGGTGATGCGTTGTCAACGGTGTTGCAACACGAAGAGTAGTTGCCGAGTAGTCTTGAATTTCATGTTTCATTAAGTTTCTATTTTTATTTTCTTTAGATACAACAATCGCAAGCCAGATACAGCAATCACAACCGTTACAAAATAGGGACTTTTTCCTCCCTCGAACGTTAAAGCTATAGACAGCACTATCGATCTTTTGCGCATGCGCAGTCCAAGTTTCGCATCACTTTTGTGCATCTGCTCATGCGCAGTTCAAGTTTCGCATCACTTTTGTGCATCTGCGCATGCGCAGTTCAAGTTTCGCATAACTTTTGTGCATCTGCGCATGCGCAGAAGATGGATAGTGCTGCCCCCTATGGCATGCAGAAACTCTCCAGTATCTCTTTCAGAGCCATACCGATATCGATATATGAAATAATGGAGTTGTAGAAAGACGTCGACAACTGCATTATTTAAGAAACAAAAACAATAGTGAACAATTTCCTTTTTGCATACGGTGATAACTTAATAGTTGGTGTTTAATACATGTGCTACTTGGCTGTGCGTTGGTGTATTTCTGCTTCGTGGACCTTGCCTCGAGTTGTAATAGTCGGGAGCTTGTGCACACTCGAATGTTAAAGCACTACCGATCTTCTGTGCATGCGCAGTTGACGTTTCGCATCACTTTTGTGCATCTGCGCATGCGCAGAAGATAGAGATTGCAGTTAATTGCTGACATCTACGGTGCATAAGGCCCTAATGAAATAATTATATATGCTTTTTGTTACACGACCAAAAACAGAAAAAAAACATTGCGTTGTATAAAGGGAATCCGATTTAATATGAAAACATACTGTTATTTGTAATCATTGTAATGAAAAATATTTAAATTGTCTTGATAAGGCAAAAAATCTATTGACTGTACGTACTACATCTCACTTTCAATGTATTTTTATTTTCAATTATTTCAATTTTTATTTTTCAATGTATTTTTATTTTCAAATGTATTGTGTTATGATTTTAAAAGAATAAATATTGTATGGAGCCGGGCCGGTGGCTGAGATCGCTAAGGCAGTATTGTCGTAGCAATTTCGGATCGAAGGATCGCGGGTTCGAGTCCGCCTCGGGCATGGTTGTATTAGTATTCGTCCTTTCACCCCCTTATCACCATATTGTTTCATCGTCACAGTTACCATAATGTTATCTCCAAAAGTGGTCGCTAATGACCTAGATGGTGATGCGACTTTAAATAACAAAAAAATATTGTATGGAAATGTTATAATAATAAAAATGTACACTAGAAAGAAAGAAAAGAACTTTCAAAAACTTGTAAAATTATGACAAGATCATGAGTGAAAATAAGAGTTCACTGTTGACCAATTCCTGGGAGGAGTTGACCAACGGTGCGTTAAATAACTTTCCCCGCATTTTGGAAGAATTCTCTGCTGTCAGTAATAAGAGCCCAGAGCGGCATCTGTTATTTAGTGTTCAAGGAGAATAAGTTAGTTTAGGAAGAACAGTCGACTCCGGTTTTCGTGAACTCGGACATAGTGAACCCTCGGTTTAAGTGAACTTAAGTCACTGGTCCCGTTTCACTTACAATACAAATAAGCATAAGAAGATTCGGTTGCAGTGAACCTGAACCTCGGCTATAGTGAATCTAGGAAATACAACGTCCTGAAAAGAATTCCCTCCTGGAAAATAATATATGGCTTAGATGCCATAAATTCAAACACTAAGCCGCCTGAATTCCAAAAGTGCAAGAGGCATTGAAGGGTATCAAGACTGCATTACGATACTTACACAGAGGTCAATGTAAAATCAATTATGGAGAGATCACGAATTTTGGAGAAGGATCTAGAGAAATTACTAATGAAAAAGTACCAAGCAAACAATTCAAAGGAAATTTAATTTTTAAGAACAAAAAAGATATTGACATTTAAGTTAGTGCTGTTAATATGTTTTGCTTCATCTCTATGTTAATAAAATTAATCTTTATGCATAAATCCTGATTAATTTTGACATCATCGGATGTAGTGAACTAAAAATGTTAGTCCCCAGAAGTTCACTATATCCGGAGTCGACTGTATTTTTAAGATAGGTCCTCATGATAGTTTCAAAACGCCGAATCGACTGCAACGAAAAACTTGTATAACCAATCATAAATAAATTTCCGCCAGGTGTACTGGAGAGGGGAAAGTCGAGAAAAAGTAATATTTCAGAGCAGATTATATCAGCAGTAGCATAATAAAAACTATTGAAGGCAATTGGATCAGTTTAAATTCGCATCATTAGCATTTCATTTCAGTAGTAATATTTATGATACAGAAGAACATACTTAATCGCATTCTTTTAATTGTTTTACGTAACACTATTATTATACTAAGTGAACTCATAAAATATGTTAAGTAAGACGTGTTCTAATCGTGTAACTCAAAACTTCGCGAAAATGTCTAATATTTTGAAAATAATGTGTATGAATTGATTTAAATATATATTTTTTAATAATAGGTACCATTATATAAAAATTGGTACATCTAACTTCAAATTTACGAATGTAAAAAGATTTTGAAAAAATACACTTATGTAATTTTAATGAAAATATTACTAATACTATAATTATATTTATTATGAGAACTCAACGCCATAAATGTGAGTTCTTGATCTCTCTATTCATTTTAACTTCAATAAAATCGCCACAAGAGATGATTGACCCCAACATTAACTAATGTACGCACCTTGCTGTGGATGAAGTGTTGGGAGAGGACGAGGATGACCTTCCTGCTCTGGTCGATGGCGTCGGTGATGTTGGCGACGATGTGGGAGCCCAGCGGGAAGTCCCTGTCGAAGAGGCACAGGGAGAAGCTCTGCGGGCGCTGCTCCAGCAAAGGCACTAGCCTCCGCAGCACCCACTTCCTGTTCTTGGCGCTGTCGTCCAAACGGCCACCACTGTTCTCAAGCCATCTACAGAAAGCTAGCAGCGCCCCAAAACCAATCTCAACCAAACATTATCCAAAATGTTAGGCTAATTTGGGGCTAATAAAGAGCTCTATTCCCGAATTTCAGGCTCTTTTGGATTTCCCAAACTCGCGGGCGCTGCTAGCTTTAGACCAAACCTAGCAGCGCATACTCAGGAAATCTGTCTAAAAATCAATTTTAAAAAAATGAAATCACGCCCAAATTTAAGGCTGATTTTGGGCTCTAGAAAAAAATTATTTCAGCATTTATATTCAAAAATTCAGGATTGTACAAAGAGAAACTTATGGACAAAAAAACAAAGAAAGAAAAAAACCACAGAAAAAATCTGAAACTCTAACCAAAATTTAAGGTTAATTTTGGAATCCAGGGAAAAAAAATACTTAAGCATTTATATTCCAAAATTTAAGGCTGTGCAAAGAGAAACAATTAACACTGGCAAACTCAACAAATAAAATTAATTAGCTCAAAATTAGCCTACAATTTTGGATATACTTTGAGATTGGTTTTGGACGCTGCTAGCTATAGATGGTTCTATTCTCAGGCTTTTTCATTGTAATACACCACGTATAACGATAAGCAAGGCTAGGATTTGTATGCAATAATTACATATTTCATTAGTTACGATCAAACGTTTGTTATATATTTATGAATAAAGCTTTTTTAAGTAATTGAACTTATTTGAAACCATGAATTTGAATTTTGAGGATTGTTTTTATTTAAGTCATTTTTATCAATGAAAGGTCCAAATATCTTCTGGCAATCACTTGTTCGTCTATTGTTTAAATTTTTAAATTCACATCTCAAAAAGAAGAAGCGGCCTTTGGCCCTTCTAAGAATTTGAATATGGAAAAACAATACACTTCCGAAACCTTATTAGCAGTTAATTGGTGGATTAAAATTTATAAAATTGTTTTTGAGATGTTTAAAAATGTAAACATTAAATGAACAGAATATTTTCGGAAAATGTATGAATTTATTTATTTATTTTACGTCAAAAAACAGTTAAAAATTACGTATGACGTGCTATGGGGAATAGTGAATTGTGTGCACATTTTCAAAATTCTGTCATCCCTACAATAAGTCATATACTACTTAAATTTTGAATTTTGAAAGGGAGAAAAAAAACAAAAAAACTCCCATGTAATAAAATCTATTTTCAAGGATAAATAAGCAATAAATTTTGAATTTTGAATTGAATATTTCAATGATAAAAAGAACTTGATTTGAAACGTATTTGATTACCTATTTCTGTTCATATTTGCAGGTATAGGAAGTTGAGGTGGATCATGATATCAACCGAGGTCACTGAAGTGCATCTCACCGGGAGATGAGAGGATTTTTGACTGTAACCTGATAGCTAGGTGGAATTCAGCCACTGTCTGGGGCAGAATTCTAGCGGCCGGCTGCCCTGTTTGGTATTTTTTCATGGTTTCTACCATGACATTTGGCGAATGCCGGGGCAGTAACCAAACAAACGGCCACAAACTGCGGACGAATTTCCTTTTCTCTTCCTTGACTTATCGTCGCCCTTTTGCACACACTTACCTACAAGTTGCCCCCCGGAGGACATGAAATAAAAAATCAATCCAGGTACATACATATATATTTGCATATTTCATGATTTTACTGCCAATATTTTCCACATTAGTCTTTCAAAATTATTCTTGGAAGGTTATTTTTAACATTGAATGCAATTTCATGTGATAAATTAGTTTAAGAAGCACGCCTATATCAATTATAGGCATGTGTAACCTGAAACAACACGGGGGCAGCCACATTTCTGGACCCATCTATCCCACATTGGGCCCATATTCTACTTAACTTTTTATTTACAACTTAGAACATATCCCTGACTTATTTTACTAATAAATAAATAAAATTAAACAAAAGGAAAATGAAACAATTGTAATTATAATATTTATTCATGGTGGCCACTTTTTCTGGAACAAATTTCCCTCACTTGACGTTCAGTTAATTTATTTTTTTTCGATTTATTTTCCGTCTGATCAATGAAATAAATATGACGAGAAATAAATTATAAGATCCGGCGCCGACCTACCTACCGTCAGCAAACATGGTTTTCCCCATCCAGGTATATCCTACCTGCGAGGCACTGCCGCAGCCGGGACAAGCTCTAAGCTCCCGACCGGTCTCCCGGTATATGTAGTAGTGTAGTGCATGTTAGTGTAAGTGTGTGTGAAAGGGGCGAGGATAGAGCAAGGAAGAGGAAGGAAAGATCGCGCGCGGTCCGAGGCCCGTTTGTTAGGGTACTGCTCCGGCATTCACCTGATGTTGATGGGAGAAACCACAAAAAACTACCGAACAGCGCAGCCGGCTATTAGAATTCTCCTCCAGACAGGGGCAGAATTCGACGTAGCTAAAAAGCTAGTGTCAAAAACCCTGCCACCGCAAATACCGACCTGTAGCAGATGAATGCGTCGTATCGAGCCGCTTGGCGATGGTCCTCGCTCCTGGCGGACGGCGAGCGCACCTTGGCCAGGTGCAGCAGGTAGGCGACTTCGGTGCGGAAGTAGAGCAGCAGGCCGACGGCGAGGCCCAGCAGCGCGGCGGCGCCGGCCAGCGCCAGGCCCAGACCGAGCCACAGGGCGGGGCGCGGCGTGCTGCACAGCGCGTCGAAGTCCACGCTGAGCACGGGCCGGCCACGCCACGCGGCGGGGGCGTGGCAGTGGACGGCGCCCGGCCCGCCGGCCACCGGCGCGCGCGACGAGCGCAGCCAGCGCTGCAGCGCCGAGGTCGCGCACGCCCCGCAGTCCACCGCGCCCCCGCCCAGCTCCACCCACGCCAGCGTCTCCAGCGAGCGTAGCATGGCGGGCGAGAAGAGCGCGATGGCGGTGGACGACAGGTTCACCCGGGACACCCAGGTGCGGCCCCGGGGGCTGGCGGTCGGCGAAGCCGGAAACTTCAACGAATGCCTCGTGAGAGGGAAAGTTAAGTTCGTACACTCCTCCTCTACGAGAAATACGTTCGGATCGTCCCATTGTGAGAGATTAGTAAACGACAGATCCAAAAGCTCTATACTTCTCACCTGACATCCTAAATTTATTAATTTTGAAATATTGTTAGCAGATAAATTCAATTTCAAAAAGTCATTTGGCGGTAATTGAGGCCACTCGGTTAAATTATTAGAGTGGAGATCAAGTGTTTGGAGACGATAGAGGCCAACAAAAATCTGCGGAGGCAAAATACTTATAAAATTTTCGTTTAGATGTATGGATATAATTCTTGGACTCCCCGCAAAGGCATCGGGGGCTAGGAAGGATAGCAGGTTAGATTTCAGACTTACAATCTTCAAAGCGGGAAGATTTGGTGTTGCTGCAGAGAACGTTTTCAGTTGGCATCTATTCAAATCTAAAATGCTTAATTTTTGCAGTTTTGGAATGTTTCCTGTCCAGTGCTCTATGTGTGTGCCTGCGAGGCTTAATGTCCACAAATACGTGAAGCCTGAAAGTATGGTTGGATCGAAGGTGAAATTTTGAACTATCGATTCCCACGAAAGCAACCGTAATTTCTTAAGAACTGTAATTTCTGGTGAAATTTTCCGGAAGACGCTACGTTTCATAACCAGTGATTTTATTTCCTCCGTTTCATCAAAATAACCTGAAAAAAGAAGAGAATATTGCATTAATTGTAGGAACAAATTTTACTGCAAACATTTGTATGTGGAACAAGTAGTTTAATCGAGAAACAAATATGTTGGTACGCATTTGTTGCTTTCGAAATATTTTGTTTATTTTTTTCAGTTTATTAAAATTTAAGCTTAAAAATAATGCGAGGACTAGAAGGACAGTTGATTGACGAGCAATTTTATAAGTGACGTATCACCAAGAAATAAGATATCTTCAGAAAGAAAAGGTTTTCAATGTCCGCCTCAAAATTCAAGAAGATTCAATGGTATTTAAGATCATTTAACATTCATGTTAAGTCACTCATTGCAGCAACATCATCGGGCCTCCTAGGTAACGGAGGAGAACAGCAAGCGTGCATTTTTTCTTAAGCATTGAAAGTAATGAGTTATACGAGTTGTTGCAGAAGCTGAACGTATGAAGCAACAGAGAACTTAAAATTCAGTAAAATCATAAAAAATATGTTATAAAAACATTTAATCTTTTATAATAACGAGCCACACACAATATCTGCCCAGTATATCTTTAATACAAACAGTATCCATCCCAGGCAAATGCAAACGTTGTGCTGATAGTTCATCTGAAGGGCTCAGCCAGAGACTGGTTTGAAACGCAAAGAAGAAAATCATACTCAGAAAGACTCATTGATGGTGATACACACACCCGAAAAAGTCAGATATAACGCTTTGGAAAGGAATAATTGCTCCGTTGTTAGATGAAGAACATTTCAAAACAGAATCCTCAGCACTGCTATCAAAGTCTAATGGTTTGTCAGGAACCCAACCATTCACTGAGATTTAAACCTAAAATTAATAAAATTCGAATTAATTCACACCTCTCACAATTTCTTCTTTCACCTACGTAACATAACAGGACCATCCTTTCACAACCAAAACAGATACCCACTTCATTCCTTCCTAAAATGCTTCTCTACCGTCGATTAATAAGACATAACTTCAGCCATTCAAATTGCATCCCAGTGATTCTCTAGCGGTACTCAATGATCTTCCCCGTGCACTTTACGTTTCATGCTTATAATAAGACATCTGTACAGCAGAAGCGCAGGGAAGTTGCGAATGGGGCTGTTCCTGATGACGTTCTGGAGCAGAAACTTCTTTTGTGTTGTAAAGAAATCAGTCTGCTCCTCGTCTCTTTGTCAATTACGAGAGAAACAACCGGAGGAACTCACCCGGAGGGAAGTTGCTCATGGGGCTGTTCCTGATGACGAAGTTCTCGAGCAGAAACTTCTTTTGTGTTGTAAGGAAAGCAGTCTGCTGCTCGTCTCTTGTCGATTACGAGAGAAGCAAAAGGAAGAACTCACCCGGAGGGAAGTTGCGCATGGGGCTGTTCTCGATGACGAAGTTCTCGAGCAGAAACTTCTTTTGTGTTGTAAGGAAAGCAGTCTGCTGCTCGTCTCTTGTCGATTACGAGAGAAGCAAAAGGAAGAACTCACCCGGAGGGAAGTTGCTCATGGGGCTGTTCTTGATGACGAAGTTCTCGAGCAGAAACTTCTTTTGTGTTGTAAGGAAAGCAGTCTGCTGCTCGTCTCTTGTCGATTACGAGAGAAGCAAAAGGAAGAACTCACCCGGAGGGAAGTTGCTCATGGGGCTGTTCTTGATGAAGAAGTTCTCGAGCAGAAACTTCTTTTGTGTTGTAAGGAAAGCAGTCTGCTGCTCGTCTCTTGTCGATTACGAGAGAAGCAAAAGGAAGAACTCACCCGGAGGGAAGTTGCGCATGGGGCTGTTCTCGATGACGAAGTTCTCGAGCAGAAACTTCTTTTGTGTTGTAAGGAAAGCAGTCTGCTGCTCGTCTCTTGTCGATTACGAGAGAAGCAAAAGGAAGAACTCACCCGGAGGGAAGTTGCTCATGGGGCTGTTCTCGATGACGAAGTTCTCGAGCAGAAACTTCTTTTGTGTTGTAAGGAAAGCAGTCTGCTGCTCGTCTCTTGTCGATTACGAGAGAAGCAAAAGGAAGAACTCACCCGGAGGGAAGTTGCGCATGGGGCTGTTCTCGATGACGAAGTTCTCGAGCAGAAACCTCTTTTGTGTTGTAAGGAAAGCAGTCTGCTGCTCGTCTCTTGTCGATTACGAGAGAAGCAAAAGGAAGAACTCACCCGGAGGGAAGTTGTTAATGGGGCTGTTCTTGATGAAGAAGTTCTCGAGCAGAAACTTCTTTTGTGTTGTAAGGAAAGCAGTCTGTTGCTCGTCTCTTGTCGATTACGAGAGAAGCAAAAGGAAGAACTCACCCGGAGGGAAGTTGCGCATGGGGCTGTTCTTGATGAAGAAGTTCTCGAGCAGAAACTTCTTTTGTGTTGTAAGGAAAGCAGTCTGCTGCTCGTCTCTTGTCGATTACGAGAGAAGCAAAAGGAAGAACTCACCCGGAGGGAAGTTGCGCATGGGGCTGTTCTCGATGAAGAAGTTCTCGAGCAGAAACTTCTTTTGTGTTGTAAGGAAAGCAGTCTGCTGCTCGTCTCTTGTCGATTACGAGAGAAGCAAAAGGAAGAACTCACCCGGAGGGAAGTTGCGCATGGGGCTGTTCTCGATGACGAAGTTCTCGAGCAGAAACTTCTTTTGTGTTGTAAGGAAAGCAGTCTGCTGCTCGTCTCTTGTCGATTACGAGAGAAGCAAAAGGAAGAACTCACCCGGAGGGAAGTTGCTCATGGGGCTGTTCTCGATGACGAAGTTCTCGAGCAGAAACTTCTTTTGTGTTGTAAGGAAAGCAGTCTGCTGCTCGTCTCTTGTCGATTACGAGAGAAGCAAAAGGAAGAACTCACCCGGAGGGAAGTTGCGCATGGGGCTGTTCCTGATGACGTTCTGGAGCAGAAACTTTTGTGTCGTAAAGAAATCAGTCTGCTCCTCGTCTCTTTGTCGATTACGAGAGAAACAACCGGAGGAACTCACCCGGAGGGAAGTTTCTCATGGGGCTGTTCTTGATGAAGAAGTTCTCGAGCAGAAACTTCTTTTGTGTTGTAAGGAAAGCAGTCTGCTGCTCGTCTCTTGTCGATTACGAGAGAAGCAAAAGGAAGAACTCACCCGGAGGGAAGTTGCTCATGGGGCTGTTCCTGATGACGACGTTCTGGAGTAGCGGTAGGCGGCTGAGGCTGGGCAGGGGCCCCAGGGCGTCGGCGCCGAAGGAGCCGTCCAGCATGAGGCAGGAGAGCGAGGTGCCCGCCAGCCCGGGCAGCGCCGTCTGCCAGTGGACGGGCGGGCCGGAGGCGGTCGCCGCCAAGCAGTACAGCCAGCCCACGTCGAAGCGGAACAGCGGCGAGGAGAAGTCCCAGAACGGGGGCTCGTCCGGCGCGAACTGGAACTGCGGCAGCTCCAGCACCGCCGGCAGCACCTTCACCTCGAACGCGCAGTTCCGCGGGCTGCACCACGAGAATTGTTCCATGGAATATTGATTGCTTTCCGGGCTACGTTATTGCTTTGATTAAGTTTGTACAAAAAATTGTCACCCCAGATCGAGAGTCGAAGCCAGGTCTCCTGCTTTACGTCCGGTTTCTGAAACCTCTAAGCTACCGACGTGACATTCTTAGCACAAATTCTTAAACCTGAAATATTGCCCGTTGTGACACCCCCCTACACACTTATATTATAAATTCATTATATGATGAGTGATTTGTGAACCTGAAACATGTTTTTAAGTAAGGTTATATTCATCACCACATGGATTGATAGGGATTTACAGTGTTTGGCAATGTGTACATTTTTTGGTGACTTGTGAACATTTTATTAATTTTTGATTTGTCGTGTGCTACATGGGCAACTTGAATTGCGATGAGTCTACCCATATTGAATAAATACATGACAATGCCCGAGACCGATGCTTATTTTCTACTTGTTTTAAAATCCTAAAGGGGAGATTTTTTCAATCAACTCTCACCACGGTGGAAGATTGCAGCACGATGTTGCCAGGATAATCTTCAGGCCCCCCTCCCTACCACCGTGTTCTACGCCGTGGGTTGGGAGCGGAATGTGTCGTAGCTGGGAAGTTGGAGCAATTGGGCGTAAACAACAAGACCCGGGTTCAAATTCCGGTCGGAGTGACAATTCTGTAAACAAATTAAAAATTGATACTCAGTAATAAATGTCACAACTTGATTTTCTGTACTGCTGCGGACAATTTGGGGGTACTTTTCATGAAGCCCCCGGATATTTTCAAAATTTTCTCAAAAACCGCTCCAAATTTTTTCTTTAAATTTCTTGATATAATAGAATAAAATACACTTATAAAGGTGGCATAGGCCAGTTTCACCGTTAACTTTGAAGTTTCGAAAATTGCAACTGTCTGAATATTTTATTCGGCGTCTATCTTCAACTATAAAACTGGGAGGCAAGGATTTTTGCTTCAAATGAAATTGTTGTCCATAAGTAATTCTTCCATTAAGGTCATGTACATTTTTTTGAAAAAATTAGTAGTTTTCGTGCTATAGAGCGTTAAATTATTACAATTTAAAAAATACAAAAACAAAGTATTCTCAAAAACGGCTCTAAATATTTTCTTTAAATTTTTGGTAACGTTCATTTTGGTGTATTCTTTTACACTTTTAAAATTACACATGTTTTTTTTAATATATCTCACACCGTTAATATGCAGATTTCCATCGTTTTGTATACTTTATTACATTTCTTGAAAACTCAATAGATTCCTATGAAAAAGGGCTTCCAATTTCACATTTACTGTAATGCTGAATCGTCATTTTCTTAAAAAAGGCTTTAAAATTCAATGAAAATATCTATTTTGGACGAAGTTTTGCTCTTTTTTAATATTCTTGAAGTTATATTTCAGTTCTACTATTAGGAATGAAAAAAGTTGAGAAAATGTCAAGAAAATGTACTTTCGGTGACGATAGATGGCACGTAACCAACAGCAAGACCTTAAAGTCAGTTCACACCAAGGAAATTAGAAAAAATTGCTACGAGAAAGTCGGTGCCATTCTGTAGCACCTCTAGTTTTTAAATGAAAAGAAAACATCAAGAAGTAGCATTGATGTCATGTTGTTTTGTCCATTTGGCACTAGCAGTTCAAAATATTTAAAGGAAAAACGTGGGAAAGGTTTCGGAAAGACGGTCTTTGAGCGTTTCTGAAAATACAGAACTTTGAGCTCATTATCTCAGAATCCTTGTTTTCAAGAAACTTTATAAAACATATTTAAAAAACGAGTTCTCATAAATGCAAAGATGTATACAAATCATCGGTAATGTAAATATTAACGGCGCAATAGATAAGTAAGACTAATGGTACTACAGAATGGCACAGACATTCTCGTAGTAAAGTTTTCTTGTTTCCTTCGTGTAGACTAGCTTTACGGTATTGCCCCATCCTCATTCCAGCTGTCATCTATCGCCACTCAAAAACATTTTTTTGACATTTTCTCAATTTTTCGGTTCCCTAATAGTATACCCGAAAATTTACTATAAGAATATTAAAGAAGAGAGAAAAAATATCGTCCAGAATAGCAATTTTCATTGAAGAATTTGGAGCCGTTTTTATGAAAATGGCGTTTAAGCGTTACTGTAAATGCAAAATTTTGAAGCTTTTTTTCACAGAAATATTTTTAGTATCCCAAAAATTTTAATTTAAATTCATTTGAAGCACTCAACTTGGAATTATACATATTGTTTCTAAATTACAAATATGCCTGTGTTTACAAATTGCTGTAAATGTGCATATTAGTGCGTGAGAGATATTTTAAAGAAATTACATTTGTGCAATTTAAAAAAACAAAGGAATACACCAAAATTAACTGAACGTCATATTAATTAGTGTAACTAGAACTATCCGTTTGAAGAAAACATTTGAAATCACTTTTTAGTAAATAGTTTGAGCGATTCACAAAATGCATCAATTGGATCTCATTTTATTCTATTCTCACAATAAATTTAAAGAAAAAATTTGGGAACGTTTTGAGAAAATTTTGAAAATGTCCCAGGGGCTTAATGTATAGTATCCCAAAATTTTAAAGAATCTTTTTGAAATTCTCGAAGCTTCGACACTAGCTAGATGGGCAGGGGTTTCTTCAATTTGGAAAAAATACAACGAATGGTTTTAGGCCCTCGTAGTGTTCACGAACGGACAGTCGGTTGGACGGACAGTCGGTTGGACGGTAAAAAAACACTTTTTCGGTACCAGGGGTTTTCAAAACGTGTATTTCTATTAAAATCTCGAAGGCGATTTTCCGCAGCATTACATAACTTTCTCTATACTACGTATATTACTCCTTGCACAAGTACGTATAGCGAAAGTAATACGTGTATATTACTCCATATATACGTACATATACGAGAAAGTAAAATGTACATTTGTGTCATTTTTTAACAAAAAGAATAGAGGAAATGGCTTTTACGCCATCTTATTCAATACATTTAGCACTACACCCACCAAAAGTTTAAAGAAAAATGTTGGGGCCTTTTTTAGAAATTATTATTTTTAATATTTTTTCATATTGCACATATTTAACTCATTATTGCGCGAAAACTATTAAAATTTTCAAAAAAGATGTTTTATATGACCATAATTAAAAGAACAATTATGGAGAACAAATTTCATTTGAAGGAAAATTCCCTATCTTCAAATTTGTAGTTGTAGGAAGGCTCTGAAAAAATTTCAAATTTTTGCAATTTTCGAAAATTCAGAATTGACAGTAAAAATTGGACCAATGCTCTGTTCTTATAAGAAATTTGAAGAAAATATTTGGCACCATTTTTATATAAGAAAGATATATATATAAGATATATAAGATATTATATAAGAAAGATATAAATATTATAAGAAAATATTTTGCACCAACAATTTTTGAAATTGTCTTAGAGGCTTCATACAAAGTACCCCTTAAAATTAATGAATGTTTTTCAAAATCTCAAACCTTGCACACGAGCTAGCTGAGCAGGGGTTTCATCAATTTGGAAAAAATACTATGTATGGTTTAGGCGCTGTGGTGTCCACAGACGAACCGACGTTTTGAAAAAACAACACTTTTTTGGAATCAGGGGACCCTAAAAATGTATTTCTGTTAGAATCTCGAAATCTATTTTCCGCTGTATTACATAACCTTTTCTATAGTACGTATATTACTCCACAAATACGTACGTAAACGAGCAAGTAAAAGATCACAGTAGACTCAATTTAAAGTTTGAAATTGATTTAGTTACACAAATTGCTAGAGGTAAAACATTAAACACTTATAAGAATTTATACTTCTTCCAAGATCCTACTACATGTATAAAATAGTGAAACTATCAGTTAGAATTTATGGTTTATTTTAAAAAATCGTAAATTTCTCACCGAGTAGCTCCACACATCTTCAGAGTTACAGATCCAATTATCTTGGAAGCGGACAAATTCATAATGAAATGGGTTTCTGCGTCAGCAGATGTTCCTTTCCAAAACTTCACTGCAATACAATTTTCTTGGTCTTCATATGGTTCATCCGCTCCATAGTTACCACGTTTTACCGTCAGAGTTATTTCTATCATCCACTTGACATGTCTCTGAGACTGATAAGTTTTCGTGCAATTATATACATAACTTTCAGAACTTGTATCCACACAGTTCATTGGTATAGGAACAAGTTGAGATTTTAATGTTTCTGCGCAGGTAAGGTTTGGTCGATTGATTCTTGTGCATGAATTTGTGATAAGCATCAGAAAAATTGCACAGCGTGTGATAGTAAAACCAAATTTCACTGTTCCCCGTTGCATTGCACAAATAGAGAGACTAAGTAAATTGATAATTAATTTCACCCATACGTACACAAAATCATTAAGATGACTTGAAAATTCACTATTTAGTTGACCCAGACCTGTAGTGGAAGAACAAAATTCATATTAGATTTTCAAATGAAATGTTTTCCGAGATATTCACATTTGCACAGTATAAACTATACTTACTATCCACACACTCGTGTCCACACGACAATATACAACTACAGAAGAATTTCTACTATTGCTCTTTCTTTGCTAAACGTAGAAAGAGAAATATCTTTCCTCATTATAGTAAATAATTTTACATACACTTTTCCGAGAATTTTGAATTTTTGTATATATTGTTTGATACGCGTAGTACCAATTTTATAAATACTGAAATCATAATTAATTTCTTCAATAAATGTAATATTACCAGAGAATGTGTTGTGCACGAAAAACTATTTACGAATTATTATTCGCACTTTGCAATCATGTTTTGAGCACATATTTAGC
The DNA here is from genome assembly GCA_011170035.1 of Teleogryllus occipitalis. Classification (NCBI taxonomy): domain Eukaryota; kingdom Metazoa; phylum Arthropoda; class Insecta; order Orthoptera; family Gryllidae; genus Teleogryllus; species Teleogryllus occipitalis. The sequence goes on along the minus strand of BLKR01001892.1, from coordinate 8,525 downwards.
TGCGGTGCATAAAGATATTCCTTCGTTCTTGATACTAAAAAAGATTAGGAAACTTTTCCTTTCTACTTCTTGCAACAGAGTTATCAAAACATCCTGCCATGACATCCTGTGAATAATCTTTCTTTTCCGTTTTGCTCTCGTCAGAGCAAGGAAGATGTATAATTATAATTCTTAGAAAGTTGGAATTACCAAAAGAAGAGGAAATTTGTAATATCTTTAATTAAGAAAGTTAAACGAAGATATGATTTCAATATATAAGTGCAGAAATTGCAATTGATGCAAAACGTTTCAAGGAAATGTAATGATGCCACAATAAAGTTGTATTTCTCGTAACATCTTCAAAAATTTATAAAATATAGTAGTGCTATAATAGGACACATTGCATTACTTGTAACAAATACGCAATATAATACTTGTTAACATTGTGCATTTACACATTGTATGCATAATAACAAATACACTATATATTATAGTATTAATATTATTATAGTATAATAATAATATTATTATTATAGTATAATAATAATAATAATAATAATAATAGAATGGTTGAATATATTCCTGTTGATCCCGTTTTAATATTGTAGAAAGATGGTTCTTTTTAAATTTATTGGACCAAATAGGATCAATCCACGATGATACCAGTATAACAGGATATACGTCTAATTCCTGGTATCATCGTGAATTGATCCTATTTGGTCCAATAAATTTAAAAAGAACCATCTTTCTACAATAACAATAATAATAATAATAATAATAATAATAATAATAATAATAATAATAATAATAATAATAATAAGTATACTATAATATAACTTATTTTATTATAACTATGGTATAATTATACTACATAATAATTATAGTATTTATTAATCTTTGTACGGCCTTAGGATGATCCTGATATAAACAAAGCATAATATTCATCCGCGACTACCAACCTCAATGGCCCACTGCTTCATGCTGCTCCTTAATGGTGCATTCTGACACGAACTGTTAGAAGCGTATGTAGGATCCGCAGGCCCGCCTGCGATAAGAACAAAGCTCCCATTTGCAGCAGTGACTCACTCGTTCCGTTTCTCAAACATTACTCCCACTCTTTGCGGAATCGTGCAGATGGGATTCAACGCCCAGTTGGGTGTGACGTTTCCTGTGTGTACTCACATCTCTGCATGCATTCGTTATACTGAACGAAGACCCTCCCGAGGACCATGATGTGCGTTCAGCGATATGTTTAACGGACAATGCGGGATTTTCTGCAGCCACACGAGAAAACACTTAAAACTACTTTTTTTGTTTGAACTCGTATTAATTCGGTTACCTCTCTTATGTTTTGTAAAAGGCTGTTCTGCCACAGCATACACCATTATAAAATGATAGTTACACACAAAAATTAAAAGTATTAAAAGATTCCACTCCGATCTGTTGGTGGTTTTCTCTCTGGGCTTAGAAAACGGAATATGGTTCAAGTTCGCACTGCTTTGCTGCAACTGGCTCGGGATAGGGAAACAGTCAAACACTAGATCACGTTGCCAGCCGTTTATTTAAAAATGAAGTGTACAGAAAGATCTCGTTGAAACTTCCAACTGACTGTGCACCGTCTCGTCGGGCACCTCCGCTTATATACCCGCCACCAGGCGGATGACGTAAGATACACGTGCCGTCGGCAGGCGCCAGACAGTCGCCTGGTGGAGGATCTGTACTTTCTCGTTGTCCTCACTCAGATATTTTTAGATATTTATTTAGTCAAAAACAGTAAAAAATTGTATGTGACGTATGGGGGAGAAAATCATCTGCGCACGCTTTCTTGAGTTTCAGAATCCCTTCCCAATAATTTAACTATTAATAGTTGAAACGTAAAATAATGATAATAATAATAATAATAATAATAATAATAATAATAATAATAATAATAATAATAAAAATAAATTTAAAAATCGAGAGATTAACATTTCAAAAACTAGATATTTTCGTTTCCGAGTTATAGAAAACTTATTTGTGACGGTAAACGAACTGCAGATTTGATTTTTCTGTATTACTAACTAAATAGAAACTCACCCTAAGCTCTACTATCACTACAAGCAAAAGGAAAGCTTAACAAAACGTGCGCATAGTGAAGCTACATTTACGTCCAGAAGCAAATCAAGGGGCCATCTCAGCATTTGCTCAATGGATCAGGGAAACTAAAAAAAAAAAAAAAATCGAGACGGGTGTCACTGACCCGGAAGCTGAAGTACATTACTTGTTACAGTCATATTGAGTCTTTTTTTAATTATACAATGCAAATGTAAACTAATTCATTATACTATATCTTGGTTTTGTTAAAGTAAACATTGTTTTTCGTTTTGACGATCAGTATAGTCGCTAACTGTATAGAAACAGTTTTGCAGCAGAAAAGATTTTACTTTTAACTTAAATTTGTGTACCAGTTTTAATTGTTTAATTTTATCTGGCAATGCGTTGTAAAGTAACGTACATGTATTGTATGTGAATTTCTTGTAGTGAGCTGTTGATACTGACACTTCATGAACATGATTTCTACGTTAGAGAGAACTTCCCGCGTGACTCCACGAACACACTTGTGTACATGTGCCCAAATGTTCACGTGTTTAAATGGATTGGCAGGACACATCTCCGCCAAAATTTCCTGAGTGCTGTTTCTTATTGCAAAACAATATTTATTTCAACTCTAGAATTTATAAGTAACTTCCGGCTGCTCAGGTTGCGGTACTTCGGCTGATATGCTAACAGAGCTGTGAGACAGCTGTGGGATAACTGCACTAAGCGAAAAGAACTGACTGCTCTATTGCTCACAGAGATCAACGAACTGTGTTTATACTTCGGTTTTCCTAATGTGGCGCCTGTGGGACTTGTCTTTACAACGGAATATTGCACGGCGTTTTGCGTCTTTGTCGGTCCTACCGCCGGATGTTGCATGATCGCGACCGTGCCAAGCAGTGGCGGCTGGTGTCCCAACAGACTGGAGGTTGCACCTCCATCGAATGGCGGAAATGTAATTTCCAAAATTCAAAAGACGAATATATAATAAAAATGAACGCAATACAAACCAATTAAAACTAAGTTAAATAAAAGTCTATATTGAAACACTACTTACATAATTTTATGCGTCGGGTCTGGGTAAGGTATATTTATACATCTCCCGCACACGTGGTTCTGGCTTTGATTTCCACAGGGCACTTAAATTCCACTCTAGCACATTGCAACAAGCACTATTGCTTCAAGTTTCACACAAATAAAATTATTTAATTTCGAAAACTTCACTATCCTGGTATATTTTGCAATAGTGAAACATCTTCGACACACATTCGTATTCACAAGAACGTTCGCAAACCGCTGGCCAGCTGCAGCCATACTAGCTTCCGCGAGACACTAAGGGGCATCCATCCAGAACGGCCACTTTTACACTAAGAACTCATCAGATGTACGTTTTGAATGAAGAAACCTAATATCAAATGAAAAAATCAAAATATCGTAAACAAGGCATTGAATATCGTCAATAATTGACTGAAATTGTGTACTTTGAATAACAAGCAAAAATCATAAAATTACGTTGCAGTGAATCAGACGAAGACAGAATATGGGTATTCCCCTGGGATTCCCTCCGTCGCCGCGCAGCGCTAGACAGCGCCACTAGCCTGGTTGCTGCCGTATGGTCCCGGTGTTAAATTGAATTCGTGGCAATCGAAATCCTGCAATTCCTGGCAAGATGCCAGACACAGGAGAGAGTGCCAGTTGGACTCTTTGGTATTAAAATGGTTTCATATACATCCATATTGCTTAAATATCTTGAATATTGAATTTTTTAAAAGGAACATGTATATTCCTGAGACATGAGATCTTTTCCATATTCTGGGGTTGTGCTACCATGCAACCTGAGCACGAGGTGCCACTGATGTCAAGCAGTGCTGCAGATCAAGCGACAGCTAGCGGCACTACCGAGAAAGACGCGAAAAGTCGTGCCATATTCCAACATGAAGACAACTCCTCACGCGCTACATTATGAAAACCCAAGTAAAAAACTTTTTGAGTCAACCGCCGAGAAATCTGTGAGCACCAGTCGAAGGGCAAAAGGTTTCTTGGCCTTTGGCCTTGGGCGTATTTCAGAACGGTGGTCCTATTCCAATAAATGTTTTCTGGATTCTACCATCGTTTTCCTGTCTCCAAATCTCTTGTTGTATTTTGAAAATCGCATTGAAACAAGGAAATTTATAATTTTACCAAGAGCTATTTTCAGAATTGAAAGTTTGCACGCTCACGCCAGCAAATCGAAGCAACCAATAAGATGCTCGATTAAGCGCGTGCATTTGATTATGTGCAATGCGCGTGCATTGATCATTATAAGGCTAAACAGACCTTAGTTATAGTATTCACAGCACATCATACAGGCAAGCAGAGACTCGCTTCAATGGATGCAAGTAATGCGTCGCATCCCATCGTTATTTGTGGAGGATCTTGGCTGTCCGGGTGACGCCGCGTCCAAGGCTGTTGCCGACGTTTCGACCATCTTTTCGTCATCTTCCTTAGGGCTGGTCTGCCTTCGTTATTTGGTTGGTTTTATGATTGTTAATATTTACCCTTATGTCTGTCATATTCTCTATGCAAAAATAATTGTCCTTTCTTTAGACCACTATATCGGTTACAGTATCTGGTTTTGTAACACTGTAGTTTCGAATAGGATTTTTTAAGAGTCGCATCCATTTCCTATGTTGTTTTCTGCTGCAAAGCCAATGACCTTGAGAAGGTTGCCTATTGGGGATATGGGCTTACAAATCACGTGACTGACGCGATTCTACAAACGCATCTGGTATGAAGAGTCTCGCAGACAGACGCGGAAGATCCGTAGCCTACGCGGATTGGCCGCAGCGGAAGTTTCGCGTCACGTGTTGCCTTATGAGCACGTTCAGACCTGCGTGGCAGGCGAGCGTCGCGGTAACGGATTGGCAGTGTTTAATCGGCGGCGAAATTTGTAAACAGTCAGACGCGTTTCTTCCACTGTCGCTAGAGTTTCGTGGAAGTCTGCCCGTGTTTGGGAGTCGTGGGTCGACTGACCTTTCCAACCGTCACAAATGCTGCGCCGTCAACCGTCACCGGCGCGGAAGAGAAATTTGAGATTCTATGAGACACAATGATTTAGTAGTTCATTATATTACATTATAACGTCCCTTTAGAATACAGTTCAAAGTTTCAATTCACATAATATATAAAACTTTTTTCATTCATTTTTCATTTAATACAAAAAATATTGATGGTTATAATATTCTGAAATGATTTAATTATTCCGTTCAATATTTTTGGTTCATATTTAAAATTTTATTTTAAATTTATTCGTACTTTTACGTACGTGATAATTTGGAACACATTGATAAAATATATTAAGTGTTTGGAACAAATATCTAATGAACATATATAGTATATAACGAATGCTAAGAAAAAGGCTGGGTACACGGACCCCATACGGACGGATGGAAGGACGGACGGACGGACGGACGGACGGACGGACGGACGGACGGACGGACATTTTGCCGTCATTCGATTTTTCGGTATCGAGGACCCACAAAACATGGATTCTGGCTAAACCACGTGAGATAGTATTTTTTATAACTTTAGCAACTGAATGTATTCACCTAGAATGCATATATGTAAACGGAAGAATAATTTTATGAAAATTTAAACATGATAAAGGACATCTTGTTGTAATATATGTTGGAGTATATGCACCAGAAGAAGGTAACATTACCATTACAAAGAGTTCTGCAATACACTACAGAAAATGTTAGATCATTTTAATGGGAAATACGAGGTACTTCTTCTTGGAGATATGAATGCAAGAGTCGGGAATAAGGAAACTCCAAATGTAGTCAGGAAGCGCGGGGAAAATGTTAGATGGAGATATTTTAAAAGAATTTGCAACATTAAATGAACTCTAAATAACAAACATTTTCTTTAAGAAGAGAGATATCAGAAAATTTATGTGGTCGGCAAGGGGGTGTAGGTCTTTAATTGATTACGTCATTGCTAACAAAAGAATAGCTGGTCAAATTGTAGATACCACAGTGAAAAGAGAAAGCGATATAGAATCTGACCATTACCTGGTAGTTTCGGTCATAAGGCTATGGGCTAGATGTAAGAAAATGAAAACGAAAGAACCAAGAAGAAATGAAGTTTTAAAGTGTATCTATAGAAAATAAAAGTGAAAAACAGTTGTCTCAAAAAAGAATTAATATCCAACTTCAAAAGATTGCCAGAAGTGATAATGTAGAAATGGAATAGCAAAACACAAAAACTATCTTAAGACAGGCAGCAATGGATGCAGTAGGGTTAAAAAACAGATTTAGAAAAAAAAGGTCTTCAGATACAATCTGAAGAAATTCAGGAAGCAGTAGACTTCAAACAAGAAAAAGACAAAACGTATCTCGAAACTCCAACATCAAGAAACCTAGAAGAATACAAGAGGGCCAGAAATGCAGCAAAATCCATTATAAGAAAACTGCGCATCAAGTCATGGGATACGTTTGTAGGAAACATTGAACATGACATACATGGTCGTCTGTCTCTGGCATATAAACTAATGAAGACCTTAAACAGAGAGGAAAAAGACAACATCCATATTGCCGCAATAGACGAAAATGTTTGGATAGAATATTACAAAAAGGTGTGGAATGAAAAAAATGCAAGAAACTAGTAACAAAGAAGAACCTACAGAAATAGTCTGTCTTTAGAGAGTTGCAAGAAGCCCTAAAAAACATCGAAAATCGGAACAAAGAAAACAACGAAAAATCGGAAATGATCGGGATTGAACAACATAAATATAGAATTTTTGAAATATGCTGAAATTGTATTAGACTTGCCCCTTTTACATTTTTATAATACGTACTGGAAAAAATATGTTCCTCAAGAATCGCTACAACCAAAAATAATATCACTCTTTAAAAATGGAAATCGCTCCGAAACCAATAATTACCGAGGAACAAGCCTCTTAGATACTACGTATAAACTGTATGTTAGAATATTAAACAATCGTTTGAAAGTCATTAAAAACTTGCTTATATCTGAAGAGCAAGTTGGTTTTAGAAAAAGGCGAGCTTGTACAGGTGCCCTATTCACAATCAAAAGAATAATTGAAGAAAGAAGGGAATTTAACTGCGAAACACATATGGCATTCATAGACCTAGGGAAGTCTTTTGATAATGTGAACAGAATATTGCTTTGGAGAATTCTTGAAAAAAGGTGATCACCTAATTGAAGCTACTAAATGCCTATACACGGGAACCACAATGTGCTTAGATGTAAACGGTAAATTAACGAAGGAGATTCCTACAAATGAAGGAGTGAGACAAGGTTGCGATCTCTCGCCAACAATTTTTAATATTTATTTGGACGAGTTCAGAGCATTCAAAATACAGGTAGATAAAGGAATAATTCCTTAAATGAATTATTCATCTAAGAAATAATGTTTATTTTAATTCTTTATACTGTGCTGACGGCCAAGTTATCTTACAAGATAGTGAAGACAAGCTACAACACGCGGTGAATGTTTTAAATAATATTGCGAAAATATTGAATTTTAAAATTTCGACCAACAAAACAAAAACAATGGCTTTTAAAGGTAAATTCCCAGTTTGAATCAAAATTATAATTAACAATAAAATATTAGAACAAGTGAGTAGAATTTTAAGTACTTAGGTTGTCACGTTACTTACGAAAAAGATATGGATTTTGATTTTCAATTAAATAAGTTTAGAAATATATGTGAAAACATTCATAGAAATTTAAAAAATTAAACGTGTAAAGATACACGTATGAAGTTTTTTAATACTATTGCTTTTCCTGAACTTTTGTGTGGATGTGAATCGAAAGTAATCTTGGAAAGAAATAAAAGTAGAATTCAGACGGCGGAAATGAAATTTTTAAGTAGTACCCTAGGATACACCCTCCTAGATAAAAAGAGGAATGTGGATATAAGAGAAGAGTTAAATGTTACAATTGTGTTCGATAAAATGCGTACTTATAAGAAGAAATGGTGCAAACATTTGGAAAGGATACCGAATGGAAGATTGACCAATGATGCTACAGAAGAATATATTTTCTCGTATTCTTTGTAACTCTTACGTAATAATATAAAACTAATTGAACTTGCAAAAACATTGTGCAGGGTAAGGAGGTGAATCTAGGCACTTTGGTTTCACAGACATTTTGACACAATAACTTAACATCTTTCAAACCAGAGTTGAAGTATTGAAGTAAACTCCTTGCTTTTTATGTTGCAGAAAGAAAGGTTTCAATGAAAATGGGATTTGTCCCTTTTTACTTTCTCGCCATATTACGTACTTAGTAAAGGGAAAGTATTCTAATGCTGAGCAAAAACGGCGATTTTACGACAGAAAAACTTCTATTTCCGGGTCCTGATATAAAAAAATGGATAAATTTTGTTCCTATACGAAGTAAATTACTTCCTCTAACACGTTGTAGGTTGGTCAAAATTCACGTTTTGTGGATTTTTGATGCCG